>OZ023266.1:73045368-73202868 GCA_964006375.1 Tillus elongatus | reverse complement strand
TCAAATACATATTATAATATACGTATGTTATATGTTTATAACCATTCGCAATTCACATAAGTTTATCTGGTTGTACAACATATAATTAGTATTCTTCAGATTCATTCGATTAGAGAACATATAGATAATTCATAATATTTAATTTACTGGAAATACACATAAAGATTGAGTAGATACTTGAAGTCGTATTAAATAAAGATAAAAAAAGTTCGGGGCGCAGCAAGTGCATTATAGTAGTGAATTTTCATAAGAACTGTACACTATTTGTAAGGTATATTATAAAAACTAATTCTTTAAATTTCAATGGATTTTGGAGATTAGTTTTAGAGGCCCCAGTAAGCGATTACTTGAAGAAATTTCTATTTTCTATAAAGCTGAAAAATTAAAATTTGATACATAAATGTAAAATACCGCAAGTCGGTTTAAAAAAATTGTGTTACAAACTTCAATAGTTACAAAAGTTTTCGTAAAAAAATATTTACAAACAAAATGTACCTGCCATATTGATAATTTGGCACGTACATTTTGTTTGTAAGTAATTATTTTTTTGTTTTGTGTTAGTCAACCCAATCAAACTAGTTTTTGCAAACAACCAAAAAGGTATTTTACATAGGTTTTACTATGGCTCAAGATTGAAGATTATAGCTTAATGGGAAATTGAGTTATCGGATTTTAACTCTTTTAACGAAAATTCTCTACCACAACGTACTTGCTGCACCCAGACCATCTTCATCGCTTATTTACTGTTGCTGTAACCAATACTTGATTAAGTGATGAAATATTGTAGCTCTCTATGTTAGACGGACAAACAAGGCAACCCTAAATTAATTTTTGGAAAAATATTCTAAACAAATGAAATGATGTAACAATTTAAACATACATTTAAAATCTCCCCCTCCTACATATCTACAACTACCCTCAATGCATAAACCAGTAAAATTTCTTCGGAACAACCCCCAAGAAAGTTGAGGGGCCTGCGGTGAATAAGGGTTTTGGGCGAACTCGGTAGGATTTTAAGGAAGCATAGTTGCAAAATGGGTAAAGAGATCCAGCTTAGCTAGTTTTTTCTAACTTTCCGCTCACATTTCCTTTTTATCTTCTTCCCTGCCCATCACCCCTATTCACTCCTAGTCCTGTAACTTTCTTAGTGGCCGTTTGCAAGAAATTTTTCTTGTAGTATGTGCACCCAGAAAAGGTTCTAAGCATGTTTCTGTTTTTTTTTTTCTTCTAAAAGTCACCCATGTGCTAAACTGCAAATTTACCGAAAATTTAATTTTTATTTCCAAAAGGAAGGTAGGTACCTGCTAAATTATAAACATGGCAGGTATTTTTCCTTATTAATCACTTGGATGATCCATTTTAGTCAACTCAATCGAACCAGCTTCTGCAAACCAAATAACAAAAAAGGTTTTTTAAAATAAATTTGTAGTTATTTTCAAATTAGGTACCTACGCTGCATTTATATGGGTTTTACTATGTATCAAAACTGAAGAATCTAGTTTAATGGGAAATTGAGTTATCACTATTTGAAATATTTTTACACCCCACCATAATGCACTTGCTGCACCTAAACTCTTTTCAAAGCTTATTTACTATTACTGTACCCATGCTTTTTGAAATTGAAATAAATATAAACAGTGCAAAATTTTGAAATTTTAATAATTTACACTGTACATCTGATCATATATGTAATTTAAATTATTGCTTTATGATATTATGTAGTTTCACTTCAAATGTTCCATAAAGAGTAAAGAAAGCATAAGTACCTAGGTACCCTAGGTATTATACTTATATTAGCTTAAGGTAGGAATATTCCATCTTGAAATAATTTTGTTTCAGTACCTACATGCATTGATTAAGAACCTGAATCTGATGTACACAACCACTTTCTTATTTGTTTGATTGGATGTTAGAAGTCGACGCCCGAAGGCATTTGTTGAAGATATGTTAAAATTAGAAGTTGTTTTTTTTTACCTAATATTTCTATTAACCTTTGAATATAGGTGGTTGTTTTATATTCTGAGATTATAAGGTATTAGCGGAGTCGAATTTGAGGTTATGCGCAGAACATACACGTTTCTCTCATGACTCCTGTCGGCTAATAAATCACAAATAGTGGTGTTGTCAGATTAAATTCGCGAGATGGAGATGGCTTTTAGGTACCGTGAAACTAGGAAGCTTAATATTTATATGTATAATATAAATATAATATAATTGATCAATACATTTTTAAAATGATAAACAAATGTCCACGTACTTATTTTAATGCACTAGTTTACTAACTCTTTTACCTAACTTTACATTTTGGTTTATTTAATTTTTTTATTTGTTTGTTTATTCAAACAACTCTTGTCTCTTAATGACTGAAGCAACGTTCATACACTAGCGAATTGCGAAACTTACTCCTACTGGTTCGCTTTAAATAATATGTCATTAGTATTTCAAATGAACCAATAGTTATTATAGTTTCACAACTCGCGAGTTTCTGAACCTAACTTTAGGCTAGCTTAAACGTATTCCTATTGATTCATTTTAAATAGTACCGTAATATTATTTAAAATTAATCAATAGGAATTAGTTTCGCAATTCGGGGGTGTATGAACCTAATTATATTGTACCACAAGCTGGGTTGATACCATTGAGTTAGTATCATGCGGGGTTTCTTTGAAGATATTTTATGTTCAAAGCATGGTTCGTACACTCGAATTGCGAAACTAATTCCTATTGGTTCAATTTAGATAATGTCCTAATAATATGAAAAATAGGCCAATAGGAATACTTTCGCAATTCGCCTCTGTGTGAACCTAGTCTAATACAATCGATAGTATATTTTTAAACAAAGAACTAAAAGATGTTTTTTTTGTTTTTAATCACCCTGACTAATTATCCCTTAGACAATTCTCTTGTCCTTGTCTAAGAATAGGAGTTTCATTTTCATATTTCTCATTGAATTGACGTCTGACATTAAAAATGTTAGCTGTTTTTCTCTATTGTCACATAACCATTATAAAATAAAATATTATCGGTCTTTATTTACTTAGTTTTAATTCCAAAACTAATTTTTATGAAAATGGCAGCAGAAGTTGAAAAAGTTAGACCAATAATTCGTGTGGAAATTAAAAACAATTTGGTAAACGAATCCATGGATGTTGATGGGCGAAGTGAAGAAGAGGAAGGTGAAATAAACGACGACAATGATAATGATGACGCTCATGTGGAAATTGAACCGCCAGTACAGCAACGCACCGTTTTCAATAGGGTTTGTTGTCAATTTTTGGATTATATTCGATTATAATTTTATATATACATATATGTTTCTACCTGTATGCCTAATTATTTTTTATAGGTATGGCCTCACTTGAATACCAAAGACACATTTACAACAGGGATCAACATCTTTGACAGAGAGGAACAGCAAAAGAGATTGGAAAGAGCTAAGAGATTTGCTTTGAAACCAGATGAGATACGTTATTTCACAAATGATGATTTAAAACTGTTGCATGAAAGTTTAGGAATAACTGCGGAAAATAAACATGATGTTAGGTTTGAAGCAATACATATGTTGTATACTGATAATATGACAAGTGAAGACGTGCTGGATTACTTTAACAAGTATGCGCCGACGGGCATTGAATGGATAGATGAGAAGAGTTGTAATGTCATCTGGGTAGATAATATTTCGGCAGCTAGAGCTTTACACTCAGTTTCTAAAGTTATTCGAGGTATGCCAGTTAGAGCACCTTGTGATCCATTTGCCAAAGATTTTCTAGACGGTTCTGAAAACAATAAAGAAAATAATGATGATGATGATGCTGGTAGAAGTGTGTTATTAAGGAACAGTAACAGAGAAATAGAACTGATTGGTGAACCAAAAAGTAGAGAAGTTGAATTAAAAGAAGATGATGAAGACATTCATTCCAGAGTCAACATGACAAATTCTGTAGATGTATCAGATATAACTGCACCGATTCCTCCCGGCTATTGGAGACTAGGTGAAGGTCACCAAAAATCTAAATGTATTTTGCTCAGGTTTGCATTCATAACTGATAAACAGCCTTACAAAATGGAAAGTTTTGCTAAATATTATAAGAAAATAGGAAGTACAAAAGTAGCTCCTGTTGATCCTCGTAGGGCAAGGAACAGAAGTATATTTGAAAGAAATAGAGAGTTACAACATACCACAGATAAAAATCCATGGGGTGTGTTAGCAAAGAATTGGGATGAAGATGCTAAATTTCGAGAACGAGATCGCCAGGATATGAATAGAATTGAAATTAAAAATCCTAGTATAAGAAGAAGATTGGGATTGAAAAGGAAACTAGAGTCAGAGTCTGGTAGTGATGTGGAAATAGTTGAAAATGAGAATAAAGCGAAGAAAACAGTCAAGTTGCCAAGGATGCGAATGTATGCAGATGATGAAGAAGAGAAAATTAAAAGGAAAAAGTTATTACAAACTCTCAAGTTACAAGCAGACAAAATTTCTAAACAAACTGTTGAAAGTTCAGATTTGAGAAGCATATTAGGTAAGTATTGTACCTATTTCGTTGGCACTAGATATCTAGAAACGATTAGATATTTAGTTTATTATAAACATTAAGTTAATCTGGCTGTGTGAACCTCTGTAAAATGTGTAATTAAAGTGAGGAATTTTCATGAAATAATGGATATATTACCAGACTTCTTTTTTAAAAGGTAATTATGATTGTTCCTCCTAAATAACATCACTGATGTCATCTGATAACAGGATATGCAATCTTTTTTAGTGCTAAATAATTACTGGCAACTTTTGTAAAAAAAATGTGCATGTAAAATTATATTTTGTGTCAATTAAAAGAAAAAAATATCAATTTTGTGTTGAACTGCTGTCTACCATAATATGTTGATATACAACCTGTGATAAAATTGTGCTAATTTTTTCCTAAGACATTTTCGAACACCTGACAGATGTGTCATGTTTGTCTGTACTCAAGCAGTACAAGAACATTTGCCTTACCCCTATAGTACATGTATGTGGTAGGGCACCTTAGTATATATGCTTGGAAAATTTAAAAAATTAAGGTGTATTCAGTGGGGGATTTGCCCTAAAGCGCAGTAGGCCCTGGCCTAGGGCGGCCAGATATTAGGGGCGGCCAATCGTGACCAAAAAAAAAAACATGGCATATGGCGAGCTGCACTGCACGGTGCAGTCTGCAACGCATCGTATAAGATTAATCTTCCTAAATCACTTTTGTACTTTTTATGTATAAAATATAGATATGATATATATGCGTATAATGTAATGTATAATAAAATACAATGTAAAGGTAATTATTTTGTACATATAAAAAGTACGTATAAGTTATTTCGTACATATAAGTGATTTAGGAAGAATATTGTTATACGCGCGAGCCTTAAAAACATTCGCTCGTTCGTTGGTTGGCTATACGGAAGTACGCGAACGTTGTTGCTTGTCGCAAGAGTCTCACATTCGTGCTTGGGAGTTTCGTCAACGCTATCACGGCGCCGCGCCCCCGCTGACTAGTTTACTGATCCATATTGTACTTGTAAATTCAATAAGATGAAGAAATAAATTACTGGAAAAACATTCTGAACAGAGTAGTTGCATGTGTAAAAACGTTTGCATCACCTGGTTTGCCTTTCAGAGGACACGACGAGAAATTTGGTTCATTTCACAATGGAAATTATTTGATGTCCTTAGAGCTTATCCAAGCTCAGGATAAAGTAGTTTTCTCTCTTCAACAACATGCGAAGAATTCATTCGGCTTTTGGGAAACAAAGTTTTGAAGACAATTGTAATAGAAATATTAACAGCGAAATATTTATCTCCGATCATGGACTCGTCGCTGGATATATCTCACGTAGACCAACTCACATATGTAATCAGATATGTCCTGCCTAATGGATCACTGTAGAACGTTTCCTCAAGTTAATTTTAAACACTGGCTATAAATAATATAAAGTTTACACGAATCGTGGAATGAAATCCATAATGCGTTAGTCTCCATCGAAAATGACACACAACAGAAGAGAGCCGTTATATGCAAAGCAAAAGGTATTCGTTTGAAACTGGAACGTTTTGAAATGGCTGTCATGACTCTTTTTTGGGGATGTTTATTGGAACGCATTAACACCACAAGTAAAAAACTTCAGAGTACGGAAATTTACCTTGCCAATGTCATAGAGGTCATGAGGTACTAATACATTTTTTGGCGAAACACGAGATAGCTTCGATGATTTCGAAAACAAAGTAAAAAAAACTGTCCTTTGTACAGGAATATGAAAAAGATTTTCGACTTAATCGAAAGCGTAATCTACTTTCTGGCGAGATTAATACAGGTGAAGAGATACACGAGATAGCTTCGATGATTTCGAAAACAAAGCCAAAAAAACTGTCCTTTGTACAGTAATATGAAAAAGATTTTCGACTTAATCGAAAGCGTAAGCTACTTTCTAGCGAGACTAATAGAGGTGAAGAGATGCAACAAAATAGTGGTCGCGAACATTTCTGAATCACTACTTTTTTGGTAATAATTGATACATTGTCAGAAGAACTCAAAAAACGATGCTTATAAATTACTTTACAATAAGTTTAAATTTATTACTAACCTGACGAAACTAAGCGCGTCAGAAGTCGAAGAAAAGGCCAAAACACTGCAAATTGTTTATTCTACTCACTTAGAAGACAATTTTTCAGAAGAATGTCTCAATTTTCGTGCTCACTGCAGTATAAAAAAATAGATTCGAAACAGTGCTGTCAGTTTGTTGAAATAGTTACGAACTGAAGGTCTTTAAACCATTTACCCAAACGTGGATATTGCTCTTCGTATGTGTGTGTGTCTGTACCTACGCCAGTAACTGTTCGGGAAAACGATCGTTTTCTTGTTTGCGACGAGTTAAACATTATTTACGCACAACAATGACAGAGCAAAGGTTAAACGATCTTGCTTTGCTTAACATAGAATGATGCTGATTTTTTAAGGAAATTTGATTGCGAAGGTTTAATCAATGATTTTGCTGCGCTTAAGTGCCGACGTGTTTTGTAACACATTGTAAAACACTTATTATATCTTATGTCTGTATGAGACTAAACCTGTAGTTAAATAAATAAAAAATGTGCAATTATCTCTGAAACCTCGTAAAATATTACAAGCTAGCAGCTACTATAGTTAACTAAATGTCTGAATCGATTTCAATAAAAGTCGGCAATGAAGTTAATTCATTATGTAGTCTATATGATGGGTGCTGAAAAAGGGGCGGCTGGTACTTACTACATGGCCTGAGGCCTAGGGCGGCCAAGACTGCAAATCCGCCACTGGGAGTATTCCTATGTAACTTACTTGCCTTTTTAGATATATGTCATTTAAAATGTACAAATTGATACACATAGTGTGACATAGAGTTTTTTAATGGGGGCATTCTTTATATTTGGTAGCAATTGATGCTATATTTATTGCTGATTCTTAAAATATGAAGTTGGAGTCTAAGATGAAATGTTAGACAGTTAGAAAAACCAGGTTTAAAAAGTTCTACAAACTAGATACACAGGAATGCACTTTTTTTTTCAAATTTATAAAAATTAAAGTTTGTAACACGTTCATTAATTGTTTTTGCTCTTAATCGTTAAAACTGTTTGATACTAAATACAGATGTAGAGACTTCCCTGGCTTCATAATTGCTTGTTTTGTTCTCTGCAACCAGTTTTGTGTTTTACAGCATCGTCGGCCATAGAAGGCAAAACTGGTTGTAGAGAAGAAAAGAAGCACTTGTGAAGACAGAAAATAAGTCTTTACATCTGTATTTATACAGTGTAAGACATGTTACATATGTATACTTAGGTGCTATTTGTCAAGTCACTTTATGAAAATAAAGTAAAAATTTATGAAATGCAGAGGTAAAATATTTTTTTACTATGCAATAAGAATTCAAGTTATTGCTTTTTCTATTATAGGAAAAAAAGCCATTTTGTAATTAATCTTTGTAATAATTTTTTATAACTTTTGCAGCTTTAAGCAATCGCCAGAATGCAGTTGATGAAACAGTGGAAGATGAGGAAGAAATAGATCTTACGTATGATTTAACCAATCCGAACAGAAGAATGATTTTCACTGTTCAAAGAGCAATTGATGAAAACAAATCACATAGACATAGCACACGTTCCCATGATCGAAGACCAACTAACAGTTCATCGCACAGTCAGCATAAAAGCTCTGAAAGAAGAAGGCACAAATATGGTAGTATGGTCGCAGACAGAGAGGATGCAAGGGAACAAGACCGTAAAAAACAACGCAGCGAAAGGGATAAATTCAGATCAGATAGGGTCTTAGAGAAATCCAAATATCACAAGAGCAAGTTACACTCTGATAGAGAAAGGCGAGAAAAACACAGACCCAAAAATGAAGAGGATTATTCAGAAGAATATTCTGGTAAGCCTAAGAGTAAAGTAGCTGTTGTGATAAAGACTCAAAAACAGCCAACTGTTGCATCAAAAGTGTGGTCTAGAGTAGGTCATAGGAGTAAGTCACATTCAGAAGAGGAGGAGAGTGAATCAGAAAGTGAAACGGAATCAGAGTCAGAAAGTGGAAGTGAGTCAGAAAGTGAATCTAGTGAAAGTTCATCTTCATCATCTTCCTCATCTCACTCAGAGGAAGATGAAGAAGAGTCCAGCGAAGATGAATCTAGGAGGCGAAAGAGTATAGCAAGGCCAGGGTTTGAAAGAAGTGTAGCTGAAAAAATAGTGTTGAAGTCTGAGCGAAGGAGTCCTCTGAAAATTGAAATAAGTAATGATCATTATAAGAGAAAGTAATAGGAGTCAAAATGTTGTGGGAAAATACTATCACAACTTAGCTGGTTTTGAGCAAAGGAGCAATGTACAAACCTGCTTTTGTAATCTTTAACCCTTAGTTACTACTGTTCTGAAAGTATGATGTAAGTACTACCATACATCTGTCAGGCGGATTTTAAAAAACGTCAATGCAACTTCATTGAATGCTTTTTCTTTTGACAAATTCTATTCAAGTAACATTTTCAGCTTGTTTTGATCACATATATATGCCCTATTGACAATAAATACATCTGTATAATGATTATATGAGACAAAATAGAAAAGTTTGTACCAAAAATGTTTTATATTTAGTACTTTTGAATTATCTTGTGTAAAAACTCAAAAAATAATTACTTCATTGTTTCTAGATATCAAACACTAGGGGATATTGCAATCTATTCAGAGAGCAAAGTTGTACTCAAAGGTATAGCATTAACCCTTATGTGGCTGACGGTGGCACCCGGGTACTTTTAAGGCGTACAAATCGGAATTTTGAATTTTCGAGAACCAATCAAGTCGAGCTTCTGGGACATCTTCAACTAGATCATTTTATATACAACTTGTAAATTTTAGACATTAGGAATATACAGAACTCGATTTTTTTGCCTTGAAAAAAAATTTGCACAGTCCTGACGGACGGTGTTACCAGGGTACCACTGAGTACTGCTTGAAGCGGTCCCTACTCATTGCTGCTTTGTACAGTGGTAAGGCGTCTGACTTCCACAATTCATCAATGTGTTCAGTATTAGATTTATGAACACCAGCCATTAGTAAGATCCCAAAAAAAGCATCAAGTTCCTCATAAGTGATACGTTTCCACTGTTTTGGTGCTGATGGTGAATTCTTATTGAAATCATAATACACTTGATTTGCCTTGCGATTTGACTTCCTTATGATAATCAATTTCATTTCGGGTGTCACCAAAGCATTGAATGTATCGGTACGAGTATACAAAGCTGTTGTACGACTCGGGCCACCTAAAATTTACAAACAGGAAATTAGAATAAAAATTGGGAGAGAACAGAATACTATTACACACTTGACTCTCGAATAATATTATACGATCGGGTTTGGGATGATGGTAATGGTGTCTTATTCCAGATAGTTGAATCCGGACTCTGATATGCATCAGCTGGTGGTGGAGATGTTGTATGTTCTGCCTCTGGGATTAGCTCCTCCTCTACGTCGCTGTCAACCTCCACTTCTCTTTCGATAGGAACCGTCTCGCCTGCGCGAAAGTCTTCAATATCTGATTCTTCATCGTTTGCCGGCGGCACATAATCCTTGTCATCATCATCTTCAAATTGTTCACTGAATTCCTCATCAGACATCTCACATACCTGAACATCTGCTCATCTGTTTTTCTGTATCGAAAACAGATTAGATTATAAGGGAAAAAAGTTTATGAGTATAATTGTGTGCATAATGTGCTGCATGTTAGCTGAGCTGTCACGGGTTATGGCAAGCAAGTGATAAAAACAACCATAATAGTACATCCAAGATATATGAATTTAAGACTGTAACATCTCATTATTCCAGCACCAAATCCTGCGTTCCCAGGAGTTATTTTCTAAACTTGTGCCAGAGGAGGCCTTACAAATAATTACACAATAGCAAGGTTTCTAAATAATATCTACTATAAAGCTAGACTATGAAATTATAACATACAAAGAATAAAACATACTTATCTAGTTGAAGGTGACCTCTGGAATCGTACGGAAGATCATCAACAGTGGACCGACGGGTGTTGTACTTTTTAGAAGCTCCACTGCACTCTCTGCCATCAAATCCACCTCCTGTGTTGGTTTGCAAGCGAGACATTTCCGTTTCTTCCACTAAAACTGCTCTCTAGTAAATCACAACACACACTAAATGCAAAATTGTTGTGGTTATTACGGTATGCTCGCGCAGTCGCACACATATACGATACACGACACGCCTCATTTATTTAAATGCACAGTGGCACCCAGGTACCACCTCCCGCCATTTACGTTGCATTATTTGTGCCGCCACATAAGGGTTAAAACAAGTGAGATCAAAGGAAGTAATGAATTGATAGAAGTACTATCCTGTCCTGGGTTCCTGGCCACAGAACTTTGGAATGGAACATAAAAGCGGACGGATTAGCGAAGCTAGAAGCAGACAAAGACAGTACAGAGGCAATAGATTCTATACTGCCAATGATCAACTCATTGAAGGATGTAATAAATGGAATCATCCTGGAAACAAGAAGAGGCATGGCAAAATCAAAACTATTGCAGCATAGCCAGAATTGATTGAAAATTACTGCAGGGAATGCAATGAGAAGGAGGAATCGATTGAGCATCTGCTGTACTGGTGTCCAGCCCTGGTAAACCGTCACGTTCAGAGATGGGACAAGGGCTTCTGGAGGGACTAGAGAAAGTGGCAGAAGTGGAAATTGAGAGCATTATGAGCTTTGCATAAAGCTGGAAATGTTAAGGCCATAAAAGATAAGTGATTGGTTTAATCAAATTAATATGGTATCGCAATGGCCCTTACAAGCATTGAATAAATATCTTGTATCAACATCCAGACAGCGCATTATTTAGAGACCTTATTTCACAGGTTTACTAAGGAGAGGTACATTTTAAATTTGCATTGTCGTCTAAAACCAATGAGCACTTCATCAATACAAATACTAGTATTAAGTACACAAATTGTTTGACAGTTCTTAATAAGCAAGTCAGGTGGTTAATTACTTGGGGCAGCAGGATCCAGGAAGTGGTGTGTCAGGTCCTCTCGGTTGTTAAATCTAATTTAGGTCAGCCAAAAGCAAATCTTTTGGACATTACTCATCTTATAAATTCACAACAGGCGTCATTAGTGACAAAGACTAAGTGAAGGTTGGAACCTGCGATGAGCACTTGGAGAAACCCAATCACCACAACACATATTTTAAAATCCTAACTATCGTTTCGCTAACAATGTTCCCTTCATCAGAATTTTTTCATTCTCTGATGAAGCTAACCTTGTTAGCGAAACCATCGTTAGGTCTTTAAAAGATTTGCTGTGGTGATTGGGTTTCTTTAAGTGTACTTACATTAGACTGGAATAATACTTTAAAACACACAGAAGACCAAATAAACCATTAAATTCAGTTCTGTCAAAATATTTAGGGTAACCTAATCAGCTCTTTTGAATTTTTGGCCTCCTTTTGGGAAATTTTAGTTTTACATTTAATAATCAGATTCGACATTTCATCCTTGCATAACAGTTTCTATATTATCAGAGGTTCAGCCTAATTTGGAAGATTTATAAAAGGACTGTATCTGTAACATCGCTAGTTTCTTTATTTTCTTTTATTACTATCCAAACCACTGTCTTCTGTATCTATGTCTTTGATCATTATTATTGGTTTCAACAGTTTTAATAACTAAAAGACAGAAACTAAACTACCAACTAAATTTATAGTTTTTATTATGATTCTTATCTTCGAGTTCCGAATCCGTGGTATGGTCGCTGTTAACCAAATATTGTTGATCATATTCATGTTTGACATTAATTGTATCACTTTCAACCGCATTAAACCATTTAATTACTCTTTCCTCATACTCAGGATCACCATATGGTGTATTTAGAACTACTTAGAAGATTTTCCATTGCCTTCATTAAAACCGAGTATTACATATATACTAAACCCCTGTCTCGCAGACAGATACCACACTTCAATTAGTTGCTAAATACAAAGCACCAGTGATGGGTCATACGATAAACACATGAAACTTATGCTATTCAACGAAATGGTAATTGCCTACACTAAGCCATGCACAGTTGTTGGGTTACCAATCCGGTCACGTAATGTCATCTGTCAGATGTATGGTTAGTCATTACGGGTTAAGGGCACTTGCAAATTGTTTAAAAGTAAACGTAGCAACATTTGCATTTTTTATTTGTGAATTGTCCCCATCAATTACTTTGATAATTAAAAGACAGCTTTTTACATTTAAAATGTTGATCAGAACGTGGTTATTGTTGTGTTGCCCTGTCTGGATATCAATTATTTACCTATATGTACCTATGCTTCATTTGCTGGTGCTTAACAATCTACACCACTGCTGATACAAATTATACAGGGTGAAATATTTTGAGTGTTGACACTAATGACATTTCAAAAACTGAGAAGCAACAAATTTGTTAAATGAGGCAAATGTAGACACAGTTATAAAAACATGGGTAGTTTCTTAAATTTGAAAAATCTATAAATCACTAGATATGGAGAAACGCTAAAAACTGGAATTCGTTTCCTTCTGTAATACAGTCAAACTCGCTTATAATGAACCCTCAAGGGACCTCAAAAAAACGTATGTTATAGCAAAACACATGAACTAATGATTTATTTATTTAGCCTGTCTTTATAAATGAATAAAAGTACCATAAAAACTTAAAACAATTTAATCTTTTTAAATTTTTATCATACAAAAAATATATAAGTATATTTATACAAGTTTTATGTACATATATTCAAATGTACATACATACATACATAATTATTTACATACCTAGATACTACATATATGTACTTGCATAGGATTTTAAAAAATAATCAGTAATTGTAGTCTGCTTTTGCCTTTTTTTTTTGAACATCTAATTATTTAGTTTTCAATGAATTTTAGAGCTTGCATAGAATTATCATCAAAGTCGTTAAAACGAACAAATCTGTTATCTATTTCGAGTGCTCTTAAAGCTTAAAAACGTTTTCAAATTCGTGTCTTCTTCATTTTCATTATTCCTATCTCCAGCATCATTTTCGTCATCCTCAACTTGTTGAGTATCACCCATGTGTATTATGAGAAGTACTGATTTCTTTTATTTGACTGATTTTCACCATTCCTTTCACATTGTCTATTTTCCAATTTTGGGTAGCAGCAAGGCTTTTAAAATCTAGGAAGTTTCTGGCGTTATGTCGTATACTTTTCCGGTAGTTTTGGCAATTCTAATTAAAGTAATCCATTGTTCGAGTACATACAAAACAGATTGATGTTTTTTCGCATTTTCAATAACAGCATGCATGCTGTCTCCCTCATTTTGGGTGTGACCTTTCTCTAAAAATATGTGTGTAATACTAACTTGAAAATATATAGCTGCATAAGGAAACATTGAAAATATGATGTGGTTTCTGTTTTGCCCACCACAGTTATCCGAATATAAAATAATTGTTTTAGTTCCCTTATGTTTGGCGTCTCTAAAAAGAACCCCAGGCAACTAGCAATTTCGGTTGAACCTCGTTTCGCAATCTGTTCATGCCATACATAACAGTAACCTTGCAGTTATGAGCTGCTAAAACTTTTTGAAGATCGAAACATGTGACACACACAGTTTTATCATTTGACCATGTGAGGGCACCAAAGGAAACAACTTGATATGCTTTCTCAAGCTTTCTGCAATGTGTGGAGTAAGTCTGTGTGGTCGTACTTTGTTTCCACACTTATCTGATTGTAAAACTCCACTTTCCATTATTTTAGCTAATGCTGTCTTTACCCAAGTCTATGAAATGCCAGTGGTTCTTAAAAAATAAATTTGCAAATTTGTTTTTGTTCTCCACCGAGCTGAAAATAATATTGTTGAGAAAATTTCCTATGGGATTGTAATCCAACACTAACAGAACTTTGTTTTATCTCGACCTGTCTCGCATACTGTGCAATAAGATCCCATTGCCTTGTATCCTCTTGCAAATTCCAAAATTCTCTAAAAATAATCTCTCTTTCTTCATTTATTTTTGTGGTACACTTAAGCCTGCATGTTGCTTTGCAAGCTCCGCCTATTTGTTTTACCTTCACAAGTTTTCCTTGTCAATTCGTATGTTTCAACCCACAATCTAGACATGTTTTAGATTTTACATCAATCCATTGTTCTACATTCCCAACTCGTTTTCTACCCACTTCTTCTCTGGTAGTACTCTTTCTTTTACTCTTACCCTTACATATCTGTTCTCTGTTGTCCCCAATTTCATCAGATGGAATTTCCTTATTGTTATTTTCTTCTAATGGTAAATAATCTGGGTCACTATCTGAGCTGGCATGAAAAGGGTCTTCTGTATCGAGCTCTGAATCAGACAAATTTTCGTTGATTACTGTATTCATTCATTCTGCATCTGAAAACAAAAAGAAATGAATCTTAGATTATGAATCTGTACTTACGTTATATTAAGACAAACCTATAAGCCTTCTCATATTAGCAACTGTACCTTCTTTGTTGTACTTGGGTGAAGTCTATCAGAAGTGGTTTCTAAAAAAATGTATAAATAATTCATGCTTCTGTGTATATTAAAAAGAAACTAACCTGTTGAACAATGTGTAAGTTAAGAAACTGTTTCGTGTTTGTTAGCTTTCTTTACTAAATTTTACATTAATTGACCTCTCGTGCACATCTTTACAACAATTTATAAAACTTTCACTAATTTAAATGATTATATTACATAAGTTTACACGCTTCACAACTTTATACCTAAACACCGTTGTTCAAAAGTACGCTAACTTTACTTAGCTTCAAAATATGAAAACTGTACTATCTCAAGATACACCAACGCTCCCTCCTGGAGCGACGGGGAAGACTGTACTGACTCAAGATATGATAGTTTTCATTGGAAATTGTAAATATGTATGAATTAATAAAACACAAGTGCAAAATTAGTTGCCTAAATGCAGTTAGTTAGAACTCTGTTCGCTGAAAAATATTGTGGTAATGTAATTCTTGGGGTGTCCAACTCACAAAGGCAAAAAAAGAGTTGGTGCAGTCTTCCTTGGAAGGTCAATATAAGCTGAGATATTTTTGAGACCTCTATGACAGCAAAAATTGCTGACACTGCATACAATTTAAAGAAAGAAAAAATGGCAGTTTTTAATATTTTGTTTGTTTTTAAGGATGGGGAATTTTCAAATCTGAAAATCTTCTGAGATACCCTTTAAACTGTGGAACTTTTGTCGAATTTAACCAACCCTCTAGCTTTTATAATTGTCAAGACCCCAATTCTACAATAACTCGTTTAGTATCTGTTGCAAGCCCTGACAAATACCTCAAATTATTTTTTTACATTTAATAATGTAATTATTTGTGAAGATGTGCTTCCGTCGTATATTTGAAATATTGATGGACGCTGCTTTTATTTTTAGAATAAACATTTACTAATTCGGTACTGAATAGCTTTCAAAAGCCAACAAAACTATTATGTAACAAAACCAAACAATCTAAGGAATACTGCGTGCATTATCATTGCTTATTTCAATCATCAGAAGAAACTTCTGCCCAGCATGTTCAAGCCCGAAGTCACTTAAGTTGTGATAACAAGAACAGTAAACATTGTGAGTGAAAATAATGTTGTGTTTGTTTGCAAATTACTGTAACAAATTATTTAGCACATTAAAATTATTATTAAGTCATTAATTGTGAAGAATTTTCTTAATTTATATTTGATTTGAAATAATGAAGCCAAATTTTTTTGTCTCTTGTTTAACTAAATTGAATTATGAGTGTTAAAACATATCGTCCCCTTAATACTACAACTAGGTAACTTGAAATTATTTATATTTTAGGACACTTATTTTAAAATTAAAGTAGAAGAAAAAATGGTATATTTTCGTAATTCTTTTCTGTTTTTATTATTATGTTTTAGACAATAGAATAGGTAAGCTGTGTTTAGAGGTAGACCTTTTTTTTAATCCTAAAGTAGAAGGTATCTACTTCTAGCACCGAAAAAATATACGAAGAACAAAAATACTAGTTTCTACATTAGAAATAAATATACTTTTTATCTGTTCTAAATATTTTAATTTGGTAATACTATTAACAGATCCATTTACCTATTGTAGAAAAATGTGAGATACATTTTTTTTACTCGTCGCTTAGTTCACTGCCAGCAAGAGCAGATTGGCGTTTTTTCCAGATTGGATCCCTTAAAAAGGTAACCTTTTGCAGGTGCTTTTTATTTAAATAGCGACAAGACTTCATTATATATTATTTTTAATTGGCAGTTTATTTTAATACAAAGGCTTTAAAGGATTTGTTACGGCCCTTGTCTTTCTAAAACAATTAAATGTTCCCAATTCATGATCAAAATGTTTCTTAAATCAACTTTTTTCTTGCTAACCTCCTGGCTTATGGTTTTCATCCTCTTTTCTAAAAAGCATATTTTTCCTTTTCTGAATTGCTTTTCCAATCCAATATTTGCTCATGATTTATGTCATACACAATATACAGTTTATCACCTTTTCGTCTTACACATCTAGCAATAGTGTTGCAATCTTGTGGCTAATATGCCTTACCAATTCTTTTGAATTCGGTGTAAATTGCTGAATGCATAAAGTCAAACTCCATTTCGCTATGTCCTACAACCAAAAACATCAAGTCTATACTTTGCAAATAAATGTGGGATTTCTTGAACAGCCGTTAAGGACATTCTAGCTGCATATTTGTTACATTTTGTCCTCCACATCTGTCACTAAAACACTGAATTTGTTTTGCCGAATTAGGCAATTATTTAAAATAGGTGTAACATGTTGCAATTTCACAGCTACCATATTTCCCTTCGACTTCTGTCCACATAAAACATCTTCCTGTTTGAAAACTATATTATAAATCGTAACTTACTGTTTCTACATTAGAATTCCCTGCTCAATCTCTTGTGATCACGAGCTTTATTATTTGCGGCAAGATGAGTTTGATAATCATTCTCCATAAAGTTCTTGTCGCTTGTAGGACTGTTATAAGCCATACAAATACGACATTGAATTAGATAAACAATACAAGTCATAAGAAACAGCAAACAAAAACTGCACAAGTATATCTCACACAGAGTACTGTTGCTAACTCAAGTTAACCACGGGCATCAACTAGATATCTCAAATTGTGTACTTACAGGGAAAAAAACGGTTTGGGATCATATATATATATATATATATATATATATATATATATATATATATATATATATATATATATATATATATATATATATATATATAATGTTACTGTATTCCTCTTTATAGATATCTATTAGAACTTGTCTAATTATAGCATTAAAGAGAGAGTAAAAAACAGGATTGGTATCCATAGATAACTCAGAATACTTAAAATTGGAGATATCTAGTTGTAGTATTAAGGGGACGATATTGCATTGGACTTTAGAGGCTATTTTTCTTTGCTTGATTGGTAGGAAAGGTTTTTTAAATTTTATTATGACATTAAATGGTTTTATTATTTGCCTGCAATACTAAGTATGGTGTTATTAAATACATACGTGAATTCATTATTTCTTGAAAAATTTGTCATGTTTTATGTATTTTATTGTATTAGCCATGTAACATTATTTTAAATATTATGCCAAAATCCTCTATGTTGTAGTTTAAGTATGGACACAAAATGATAGGGAATATTTTTAGGTCAAGTCCTAATTATGGAGATGAATAATTTTTTTTTAATTCTAGGAACATAAAATAAATTTATTTTAACACATTGTCATTAAAGTTAATCTTAAGAAAAATTTGTTTTTATTTTTCCACATTTTTGTTTGTTTGTTGAAATCAAAAATCTTCAAATAAGCTTATGAATAAAAACTGGAATTCTGGGAAGTATCTTTCTGTGCAGCAGATAAAAAATTTAGAAAATTAGGGAAATACATGCCAGTGGTATTTCGGCTTATTTGTAGGTTTTTTTTACTTATAATTTTACCAGCTATGTGCTTGAAAGTATAAGGTAATATATTTGATTGAACAAAACATAAAATAATAATATTAACTTGGATATTCCATTTTATCCATTCTCTTGCAAAAATCTAAAAAAAAAGAAACTACACAAAAAATATTGCACCGGTTTTGCACATTAAGAATTAACGGAGATCAGCAAACTTACAAACGCTGTAATGAGGACATCAATTTAACTTAACGTAACTTAAACTAAAATAGTCCAGAAGGTAATCGTTCCTTGTTGACCTGCCCAGAACTTGAAAAGTGATCTCATTAACTAAGTCAAGACAATCGATCATATTTTTCAACATCTTGTACAATACACTAGATTTGTAGGTTGTTTCAATGAGTCGTATAGGCCTTTGGCCTCTTAGCGCTGCAACTCCATGCAATGGAGTAGATTTGTAGATTATTTTAATGAGTCTTATAGGTCCCTGTCCTCTCAGCGCTTGACCCCAATGGGTCTTTTGTGCATGACTCTCCTTTTTAATGGGTGCCCAAAAAGTTCAGACTTTTTTTCTACTATCGTTTTGGGAGCTTTTTATTTACTTCCTGGGGTGTTAAGGTAACCCTTCCAAGGTATTTGAGCCTTTTGCAAAACTGAGCCATGCAATCACATAGCGAATGTTGTGTTGTTTCTGCTGCTTCAATGCAGTATCTGCAGTTTTCACTGTCCGCCTTACCCATCTTCATAAGGTGATGCCTTAGTCGGGAGTGTCCTGTGAAAAGTTCTGTTGTTATTGTCGGCGTTCCTGTTCAACCCAAGAAACAAATCTGTGTTCTCTCAATATGGTGATGAACCGTTTTACCTGCCTTAAACCTGGTGTTTTCCTCCAGTATGACAACATTTAGTTCTTCCAAGTATCAATTTATGACAATTATCAGTATCTATAATTTGCCTTAAAATTTTCAGGTGATCTGCAAATAATAAATAGCTCAACTTGAACACTATATCATTCACAAAGATGGTGAACAGGGCAGGACCCAGATGAGACCCCTGAGGCACTCCTGAGGTTACACTATTATATTCAAAAGTTATCCATTGGCCCTCACCTGCTGCATATGATCCCTTAGATCATACTGTAAGAGTTTATTCAGTAGAATATCTGAGTCCTAAAAATTGGACCTGATTAAGCCAGAACGTGGGTACCCGCAAATATCCTAGTTTATAAATGACAAAATGTTAGTAATATAAACTTTCACGAATTGAAGCCAGTACGATTCGTCAAAAATATGAAATCATGTATCTGTGTGGGTTGCCGTAGATTTGCATTAGCTCAAACTGATAGGAAAATATACTCTAACTTGGAAACACGAGATTTATTTTATTTGGAAAGTGTCTTGTATGTGGGTGTGATTTTTGGTGTTTAAACTTTAAAGTCATTGTGATAACATACTCAAAATTAAATTTGAAATGAATAAGCAATCTAAAGCAGCTTGAGCCAACTACACCATTTAAAAAATATATATCAATTTTTTCAGTTTCCTTCATTTTCCAGAAAAATTTGAAAGTTAAATAAAAATAAACTTCTATATTTAAATGCATAAAAGTGTGAAAAAATAATCAACATTAAGGCTGCACACTCAGATAACACTATTATAAAATATGCAAGATACAGCGATTAACTAACAAAAATTTCTTTCTGTACCCTTTTATTAAGCGAAAATATAATTTAAGCATTCATCCTCTCACATCAGTCTCCCCAGAGTGTGATCTACTTGTTCCAGCAGCACTCTAATTGCATTAGCGAAAATTCGCTGGAGGTTAACTCCAGAATCTGCTGTGTGGTTTCAAATGTATCAAAATGGTGATCTCTCATCGAATTTTATATATTAGGGTTCGTTTCACATGACAAGTTTTGGTTCAAGCTCACCATTCGTTTTCAATGTATTTAATGTGATTCTAACAAATTGAAAAATGCAATTCTTTGCTCTGCTGTGAGCAGCTCCGGAACCAATTTAACATGTAACATCTGGCCCACTGTTTCTCGTTTATTCTACGTTCTTAAGATAACGTCCGAATGGTTTAGTCGAAGATCGGACGTACTAACACATGCAAGCGCTCGAAGTTTCGATCTGTGACCGGTGACCCTTTTTCTCTCTCATCGTGCTACACTATTTTATGACCAAGCTTTGAATCAAGCAGCCCACTAGTAAACACGTACCTGTGATAGACATATTGTCTTAACATTTTTCAGTTTTGTTAAAATTATAGACAATTTTTCTCCCAATTTTACAAAAAAATTGATTACAACTCTGCACTATTTTGTTATCGTACATTCTTTGACGTATGGTCACCACAGGGTTAACTAAAGTTTCTACAGCACAGAAAACGCATCCTATCACCTTGATACTTTGCATACATGTGCAGCAACTTTGGATTTTTAATGCTACGTGACTACAAAGGCATGTATTACCAGATGACAGGCTCGGAATAAATTCTTTTTGTATAACTGTCATACCCCTTATAGCTTCCCCTCTATTTCTGGTGGTTCACTTGGAATGGATTAGATTACAGATCTTCAACATTCTTTTATTTGTGAATATTGCTGTAGTAATCAGAATCAGGCTATTAGCCAAGGGCATTGGTGACAACTGGATTAATTGATGATTTTTCTCAATATCTCACATAGCACTGTAACTTCACTTTTCTGTACTATTTGTAGATTGTTCGTTCCTGCTAAATAATCCAAGCCTCCATGTATTCAGCGATTTTATTAGTAGTGAATCTTCAGGGTTAACTTGTCTAAATATATTCTACTTTCTTTGTTTTATATCGTTAAATTATTTGGGGCTGTATTTTCTTCCTCGGAACATAGTTTGCAGATAGGTACCTCTGTTACTTTTGTGTTTTATAGATGTTTGTTTGGTGTACAGTGTCTTATAATTAGTCCTATAATTACTCTTCAGCCTTATTGTAGGCTTGCTTAGTGACAGTATTTCAGGTTCGGTAACATTATCTCGCTTTATCTGTGATCTATATTAACTTTGTGTTAATTCTGCACGTATTAATTTACTATGTACCTGATTATCGCCTTTGCCAAGCCTAAACCGTGTTTGGTACAGTAAAAGTACTTTAAAACCATCTTGCTATGTAACTGCTCTTTTATTGCCTTATGTGCTCTGGCGTCCACCAAACTTCCACCCTGTTACCTCTTTCAAGGTTGTTCAGGTTTTGCATGTAATCACGGAATAGCTTCACTTTGGTCCGGGTATTGTTCAATATTTTAGTCGCTACTTGACTGTAAGCATAATTATGCCTTGCATAGCCAGTTTTCTTACATATCATCCATGCAGGAAACTAAGGCAAAATTTCAAGCATGAGGTGAAACTGCTCCACAACATCGGTGATTGGCCATAGTCACGGACCGAAGTTTAAGAAATAAAAACACACAGCACGAAATAAACATTCAGGCAACTATAGCATAACTTCCTGTCTGCAATTCATTCTCTGTTTTGAAACCATCTGTGTAAAAGACTAGTTTTTTTTTATTGACTGGATTTTCGTTTTTCTTGTCTTCCTTTTTTCCATTTGTGTTTATTCCTGAGTAGTTTTGAGAGCATGAATTTCTTTATGAACTAAAGCTAGCATTGGATGTTTAATTATTTTGTATTGAAAAATATGCTTTTAATTTTCCATACCTACTTAATAAACACCTCTTATTTATATCCCTTTCACAAAAATTGCTGGTAAGATGTGCCCTAAATTTTATTATCTAGTTGTTACGTTATTTTAACATCTGTTGTACAGATTTCTGGTAATCGAAGATTAAATTAATTATTGATTGAAACTATTATGTATAGTAATAATATAATTATTAGCACTTAAATTTAATTTTCTATTACATGGATAGTAGATTATTCTTTTTTTAATTTAATTTTAAGTCACTAATGAAATATTAGGTGTTTTGTAAATGTTAGTCACATGCAACTATGGAGTTGCTGATATAAAAACAAAAATGGAGCATGTGTGCTTCAGAAATAAATATATGTAATGAAGTTTTTCATATAAAAGCTAGGAAAACATTATTTTTTACTGTATGTACATGTGTACATTTTGTATATAATTAATGTCTACTATATTTTGTATTCTGATTATCAGAATAAATGTCTTTTCATATTGTTGCATTTTTATGCTAACAAAACCCGCAACTTCAAAAAGTGATGTGCGAAGAAAACCTTATTAACCCATTTTCTCCCATAGTGGCACGTCAAACCACATACTTTCTCTGCATGTAAAAAAACATATGAATATCTTTTGCTACATCTATTTAACACTATTGTAGTCTTAACACTATATAACATGAGAACACACTTACTTTCTCAAAGTTTTTTAAGCATCACACCGATTTTTGTGGTAATTTGTAGGTAAGTTTAGTACAAAAATTGTAATTTTTTTCGTAAAGTTATTCTATCAGTATGTGTATTGTGTATTGATATATAATAATGTACATATTGAAATATGTGTTGTAATATATTTTGTGAAATAACTTACTGGTGTGCCAAGGCACCACTGGTTAGATTCGTGAACCATAATCATGGAACATAGCTGTTCTCTAGATATGTTCCGTGCCATATTGTCAGATTTGTAAACCACACCCACATGCTGCAAGCTGTGATAAGTTTAACAGTCTACCACAGAGCGTTTAGTTAGGTCAGTAATAAACACAATTTCCCAGAAGTTGAATAGCCTGCTGATATCGCAGGAACTTTTGAAGTACAAGTTCCAGAATATGACACACCAGCCATCAGCTCAGCACTGTAGCTCATTTACAGTCTGAATGGGATGTGCAACACTGGGCTCCAAAAGAAAACGAATGGTTTTCACCAGAACCACTTTAGGCTGTTTAGATTGTGTTCCAAAGTGGAAAAAAATGTTATATTGATTACACACACATCTAATGAGTTTCGATCATGTGAAAAACTAAAAAATATGCTTTTTGGAAAGACCCCGCTCGAATTGTTTTTTTATGTCTTTTGATGATGGGTTATTAATCTAATACTAAACTCATCCAAAATACGTCCAAGATAACAATCGTTATAACTTGTTCTTGTCCAAATCGGAACTTTTCAATTTTATAGGCATTCTTTTATTTTAGGGTTCCTCATTACCACAAATAGCACATTACTATATATATCATCATTAGACCAATGATGAAGACGAAGGCATTGAGCTGATAAAAAAATGTATGAATACAGACAGATTTCAATCCATAAAACAAAATTTTCATCTGTCCAACAATAATTTGCTTGCTAAGAACGATGAGTTTTCAAAAAGTACGACCCTTACTAGACTACCATTTAACATATTTGCATTCAACCTATCAATAGGCGAACAAATAATGGTTCCATTCTTTGGAAGGCATTCATTTAAAATGTTTATCAAGGGTAAGCTAGTTCGTTTTGACTTCAAGCTCTGGAGCTTTTGCTCATCTAATGAATATCTGTTTTATTCCCTGCCATATGGAGGAGCCCAAAAAGAAAAACATGTTGACCTTCGCGTCAGTGGTGATGTTATGAATTTACTATCTGTCTATCAATAGGCGAACAAATAATGGTTCCATTCTTTGGAAGGCATTCATCTAAAATGTTTATCAAGGGTAAGCCAGTTCGTTTTGACTTCAAGCTCTGGTGCTTTTGCTCATCTAATGGATATCTGTTTTATTCCCTGCCGTACGGAGGAGCCAAAAAAGAAAAACATGTTGACCTTGGCGTCAGTGGTGATGTTATGAATTTACTATCTGTTGTGGATAAACTTGTAAAGCATCAAATATTCTTCGATAACTACTTTTTGTTGACTTGAAGAAAATAAGTTTCTTTGCTACCGGTGCCATCAGGGGAAACAGGACATACAACTGTCCACCTGAAAATCAAAAGTAATTTGCTAAGCATTGCCTCGGCATCTTGTATTGATAACATATTTTGCAATGTACACTCGGCTGACATTGACAAATACAATAGGAGATCATAACACGCAGTTATTATCGTATAGTATCCCGGGTATTGATCAGACCCCTGTTGAATATGTTTATAAAAGGTCATTTAGTCAGGAGAATATATCCCATTTTGTGTATCTTTTGAATAGCGCATCCTGGAACCTGGTCTATCGGGAGCCAGTGGCGGCAAAAAATTTGATGTTTTTTTCTCTGAGTTTGATGCCTTGTTTCAAATTGCGTTTCCGGTTGTCAGAAAAAGATCCATGCCCAACAAGATTGCTCCTAAACCATGGATATCAGCGGAACTTGTAAGAGAGGGCTGTTTGCTTAGTGATTTTCCACTTCTACTGGATACGGATACGCGGTGTAATGAGTTTTATAATAGTCTGAAGAAACAGCACGGTGCTAGGTTAAAAGACGCCAAGAAAAAATATTATGAAAATAAAATCTCTAAGGCTTCAAACCGAAATAAAGCTATGTGGGAAGCAATTAAAGAAAATGTCAACGTGGGGAAGATGAACAGCAAGGCGGCAAATCTGAGTATTCTGTCCGGTGACGGAGTTGTTATAACAGATCCTAATTATGATTGCTGACAGTTTCAATTTGTACTTTTTCGACGCTGTTAAGTTAAAAAATAGCTCTAATCCCTATTCTATGTTTTTATATCCTGTCTCAGAGGACGATGTATTAGAGATCATAAAATTAGTTTCAGTTAGAAATTCATCAGGAATAGATGAAATACCATGTAGTCTTCTTGGCGGGGTTGCTCATCTTGTGGTGGCTCCACTAACTTACCTTATAAATGTGTCGTTTGAAATCGGTTATTTTCCTGAGTGCCTGAAGACAGCCATTGTCGTCTCTCTCTTTAATAAGAAAGATCCACGTCTTTTGGACAACTACAGGGCGATTGCGCTGCTTTCGGTTTTTTCTAAGATCTTTGAGAAGACATTTCTGCTAAGACTTAGGTCCTTTTTGGAGAGATACAATTTGCTGTCTCCATGCCAATTTGGCTGTCGTGGGCTGCTGTCAACTCAGATACCGTGCTTAGCACTTGTCTGAGAGTCTTGGATTACATAAATAGTGGGTCCAAGTCCGCCGGACTGTTCTTCGACATTTCGAAAGCGTTTGATGCGGTCAACCATTTCCTTTTATTGCAAAAATTTGGAGCATTGTGGCATAAGAGGAAATGCATATTTATGGCTAAAAAACTACCTGTCTGGGAAAAATCAGACTGTCAGGATACGACAGGCAGGTAAGAACTATATGTCTGGATTTTCAGCCATGTCGAGCGGCGTGCCACAGGGCAGCATATTGGGCCCTGTTTTGTTTACAAATTTCCTTAACGATATTGTTTATGATCTCCAGCAATACCACTTAACTTTGTACGCAGATGACATCACTGCTGCAATCTCAGGGGAAAGTTTTGAAGAGCTTGGTGCTGCAGCTAATGTGTGTGTGTGTCTCAGGTGTCAGTCTGGTGTTCGCAAAATGGTCTGGTTCTTAACACGCAGAAGACTGAAATGCTTCTTTTTTCTCCAGTGAGTGTTCATCCGAATCTGAGCCTATATGTGAGATCTGATAACGGTTCAATAAGACAGGGCGTGTCTGTTAAGTTTTTGGGGATCCATCTGGATACTAACTTATCATGAGACGTCCATGTTGACCATGTGGTGGCCTCTCTTGCATATAGGAATTACGTGTTGCTGCAGCTGAGGGATTTCTTGAGTACTCAGGCGTTCTTGACATGCTACTATGGTAGTGTCAACTGTCTCCTGGCATATGGTTTGCTGTGTTGGGGCGGCTGTGTGCATCTGTGGAGGTTTCTGTTGATGCAGAAGAGAATTGTCCGCACCATGTTTGGCCTGCCGCCTTCCGCATCTGCTAGACCATTATTTATACGGTATGGCATTTTAACAGTGACGTGCCCATATATGCTTGAGGCGCTTTGTTATGTCAGAAAAAATATTGAAATTTTTAGTACCTGCGGTAATATTACAGCGTATGAAACAAGACAGGCTTAAGATTTGTATGTTCCCCTAATAGGATCGAACAGATTAATCGGGCACCTCGCAACACTGCAATACGCTTGTATAATCATTTACGTGACAGCATCAAAAATTTGAGCAGCCTCGGGCAATTTAAGTGTGCTTTAAAATCATCTTTTAGAGAGCATTCTTTTTATTCTGTGGACGAATATTTTAATTTTAAATTTTAGCATTGATAAGCTGTTTTTTGTATTTTGACTATTTCCGATATCTTGTAGAGATCTATGGAGCAGTTCTAATAAATAAATAAATAAGAAGGATGTGGTACCTATACTGCAGCGTATGAATCGGAATCCAAAGTTTACATTCGTTGGAACGATAACCCAATTGTGACGGTTGCCGCTAATGTTTTCAATGTAGATCCAATCAATTGAGTAAAACGTTACAATAAAAAAAAAAAAATTATATTTCCCAGTATAATAAGTACATGGGTGTGGTTGACTTACATGCCAACAGAATTGCCAATTATAGGTGCCATGTGTTGGGGAAAAATGGTGTTAGGCTTTATTTTGTGATGCACTAGATAGTTTGGTTATCAATGCCTGGAAAATTTATAATATTGTCAACACAATTAGAATATCTCAAATAGATTTCAATTCTTACATGCCTTGTGTTTTCTAGAAACTGATAGGAACTTGGTTGCGAGAACAATTCCTTCAGCAGTAGATGAAGTTCAGTATGATAATCAAGGTCATCTCATGATTCCTCATGGCAATAAAGCTCGGCGAAGGTGTAGAGTATGTCATAGTCACACTATTTACATGTGTAAAAAATGTAATGGCATTTACATACATCATGCTTTTTACAATATCATCAAAACATATAATCTATTCTCCCAGTGGTGCGCTAAAACACCAGGAATTAACATTGTGTTTTTTCGTTGTTTTTTTTAAATTTATTAGTGTAAGGTAATCCATTTTAGGTTTGTTTTTATAAAATAATAATGACTATGATAAATGTGTTAGAGGATTAACTATTTTTCAGTAGACTACTAAAAATGACATTTCATGTATCTTACCAGTGGTGCGTTAACGCACGACCCTCTTTTATTGCAAAATTGATGGAAAAAAGTTTCCTTGTCACAAGTACTGGATTTTTAGGTGTGAAATAATAAATATTTGCGGGATTTTGGCCCTCGACATCATTGGAAACTCAGAAACCATAAGAGATACAAACTTGGTTAAATTATACAAAAGTTGCACAATTACAAGTGCAACTCGAAGGTACTTACATATTTGAAAAAAGTTAGATAGCTTCCTATAAGCGAAATACCAAAAACTGCCATTTTTTATTTTCTTCAGTGTCTCCAAAACTTTGCTGTCTTATCAACTTGAATTTTTGTACAGGGACATAATTTATTATACTTGCCATGGTGACCTTCAAATTTGTTTAGATTCATCAATTTCGGAGACGCGATAGTCAACTTTTTTCTTTTATGGACGCCATATTGAATTTTTGGACCAAAATATTTGTTTTATTTTTCTGGCTACAACGATGTGTCACTAGATGGTGTTGTGCCCGCATTTTTTTGTCAAAAATCGTTAATTTTTGTTTTTCCCAACAAGACAGTGCACCAGCTCATAATACACGAATCGTGATCAACTTTCTTAATAGTGTTTTTGACAACAACTGGATTGGTACTAGTGGACCTGTGCAGTGGCCTCCTAGGTATCACTTATTAAAGTAGATAATATAAACTTTAATAATTAGCCAGGGCAGAAAGACTTTCCCCGCCGGTTTTACAAACATGGATCACAGTTAATCCAGGCTTGGCTGTGATCTTGGATCAACTACCATGGTAACCAAATAAATGCGAAAGCATCGAGTTTTAAATCTGGCAACACAGCAACTACACATGAAATAATTAAATGACATACATAATATCTAACAAGATAGATGATGCCCTTGTTTGCCCTGACTTTGAGGTAATAATAAAGAAACATATTTTGCATCGCTTCCACAGAATACAGATATTAGATAATCTCTGCCGCATCCAACAGTCAAACTTTAACCAAGCAGTGTTGTCAGAGTGAATGTATGATCAGAGGATTTAGGGCTAGACTAGGTATTCAGTTGTTTGTTGCCGCGATAGTTGATCCAGGATAAAAGTTCAGCCGGTCTTAAATCGTTTGTGCAACCGCCGGTAAGTGTTATTAACACAAAAATCTGTATTATTACTAACACTGTAGACTTATCACATAAGCAGTCAATGATATTATGCTTTTCGATCAAAAATTTAATGAAAAAACATAAAAAAAGATTAACACATAAACGAAGTGAAAGCACAATTATTATAGTAGCAAATAAAAAAATCTAAGTAACTATTCAAAATGTGTACCATTTTCTTGGATGCATAGAAGTGTGCGTTTTATAATATTATTTGTTGTGCACAGCAAGAAGTCACTTGTTCATATTATAACAAGTTCGAAAATTATTAACTTCAGATCTTGTATAGTGTGGACTGGCTTCTTTATTTTTTTTAGGTAGATAACACCAAACGAGATAGTCAGGTCACCTAGGAGGCCATTCCACAGGTCCACTAGTACCAATCGAGTTGTTGTCATCAACACTATTAAGAAAATTAATGACGATTCAGTATTATGAGCTGGTACACCGTCTTGTTGGAAAAAACAAAAATGATTTATTTTTGGCAAAAATGCGGCAAAACACCATATAGTAATACATCATTGTAACCAGAAAAAAATATCAAATATTTTGGTGGCAAAAATTCAGTATGGTGTCTATAAAAGAAAAAAAACTTGACTATCGCGACTCTTAAAGTAATGGATTTAAGCAAATTTTAATGTCTGCCTGGCAACCATAATGGCAAATTATGTCCTTGTACATAAATTCAAATTGATAGGCAACATATTTTTGGAGATATTGAAGAAAGAAAAAATTACAGTTTTTGGTATTTCCCTTATATATAGGAGCTATGGAACTTTTTTGAAACTGTAAGTACCTTCGAGTTGTATTTATAATTGTACAACTTTCGTCTAATTTAACCAACTTCGTGTCTGTTGCGGTTTCGGAGTTCCCAATGATGTCCAGGGTCAAAATCCTGCATCCTGATTAGTGATTTTTTACATTTGATACAGGCAACTCAGAAACTACTGGAGCTACATAAACGGAAAATGAAGAAAGATGTGTAGCTTTTTGAATCTGATCAAATACTGTGTGTGTTTTTTTAGGTATGTTCCTAAATATTCTACTAGGTATTTGGCACAAACTGATTTTGAACATTTTTTTTAAATTGTCATTATTTCTTTTATTATTGAATTATTAGAAACACATATCAGTTTAGCTCTCATTAGAGCTCATCAGTGTGTTACACTAATGATAATCTAAAATACAACCAAAGTAATCCAGCTGAAGGTAGAGAAGATTGTCAGCTGTACGACATACGACAGTCGCCATTTTGACGTGTAACTAGCTAATATGTTGCCACGACAGCTCTCATAAACACAAAATGTTATACATGAAGACTGTGTATAACCAACAAACATTTTTTTAAATTGTCAGCATAACATTTTGTGTTTATTAGAGCTATCAAAACAGTATGGCTCATTCACCAAAGAATTCAGGTAATATTGAAGAATTTATTAAAATAAACACTTTGGCACTTATGCAAAATCCGAGAACATCAACACAAGAAATTTAAAACGAAGCTGGCATATCTCGACATACTGTAGTTTAAAATGTTGAGGAAGCACAAATTCCAGCCATACAGATTTTCACTGTTATATCATGTGGTGGCTATAAAAAATCTATGACATTTTGCATTTAGTTTATAAATTTGTGCTGATCCACAATTTCCAAGAAATATACTAAGGGTACCAGTGGCGTTTTCTCCTAGTGAGCTAGGTGTGTGCCGCACACCCTAAAATATAATCAAAATGTGCACAGTTAAATATGTTTTATTTCTTAATACACTACATATTTTATGACAATCGATTTAGTTTACTTATTTGATTTCATAAATAGTCGGTTAATAGTGACTTGGAATGAAGTAGGTACCACGTCTTCTAACATATTTAGAGAATATGAGTAGGTCAATAGCAACGGGGAAAGAATTCGGGTTAGGTGTGGGTTAATATTTCTGAACAGCTTCCGTCGATGGAGGTGTATTGATATACAATGCAGTCCCCCACCCACATGTTTAAAATAGTGAGGGAAATACCATTGATTTTAACATTGCAGTGAGCTGTAACAAATATCGCTCAAGACAAATGAAAGGAACGCTGGTCTAACCAGTATTCTAGAATCAAAGACTATAATACATTTTAGTGAATTTTCGTAGAAAAAATTCACTAATGGGGAGAGCTCGACTTTAGAATTTTCAAAAAAAATTTCAAATGAGCGCGAACTAGGACCCCTAGAACCCATATCCGAGGTCAGTTTCAATTTTTATATGTTTATATATATATATATATATATATATATATATATATATATATATATATATATATATATATATATATATATATATATATGTACATTTAGTGTTAATGATTTTTAAAATGACCACTAACAGCAACTCGTTACCGCACACCCGAACTTTTTGGTTAGGAGACGCCACTGATTGGTACACTCATTTCACAAAATACAGGATTGTCAACAGGCAGAACAAACATACCTGGGCCCATTATGTTGAACAGAGACCACCGTAAATTAAATTTGGCTTCAATGTCTGGTATGGTATGATCGGATCACAAATTTTTGACCCTTAGATTTTTGAAGATTTATTGATGGGGGATCATTTTCTCAGTTTTCTGCAAAATGATTTTGAAGAAATGTTGTATGATTTAAACTTAGAGACAAAATCAATCCTACAATGGTTGCAACATGACTGCACACCGCCACACAATCGAGTGTAAAAATCTATTTAACCCCTTAGCGCCTAGCGTCCTATTTATAGGACGATGCATATTTTAATTTATTACTGGCACTTCCAGATACATGATGAATATCGGTCATGCCTCCACTAAGAATGGATACACAACAGTGTGATAACCTTCCATTAGTCCGCCCAAATTTTTTATTAAAGTTGGCCTCTCGATGCCTGAACATAATCTATTTTAACTTCTTGTGTGCAGTGTGTGTGGCTTGAATTTGTAAAAACTATACCAGGTAAGTATATTTTATTTGTTACTTTGGCAAGGTCAAGTTTACTATGGAAAATATCAATTCAGTTTGGCTGTGGCTCATTTTCTGTATGTGAACTTGTAATTCTTGGTGTCATATAAATATAACGCTGGGCACTACAATGACTATTTACCAATTTTAGCCACGATTATATTATGCGAATTTTGTTGCAGATTTTAACCCAAAGCAATAATAATGAGTAGCAAAATATTTAAACCCTTGGAGAAAGCTTGGAATTATTTCGATTCAACTGAATGTGATGGAGAGATGTTAGCTCCTCCACCTGAAGTTGATGTATTGACAGATGAAAACTTTGATAATGGAAACCTTGGCATGCCCATTGTCAGTGATATCCCAGGAAATATAGAGATAGACAGCATTAGTGATGAAAAAGACCCGGATGAGAAAGGCAGGTCACAAAATAAAGACGGTGATGATTTGCCATTAGCATCACTGGTTACCAGAAGTATCGTTTCAACTTCTGCTGCAATTGAGCCCTCATTTACTATTGCAAATAACCCATCAACTTCAGCAGATTGCCATTTACCAGCGAAGAAGTCAGTTCCATCTATTTTCTTCAGATTTCCAAACGAAAATAACATTGAATTTTGGAAATCTGAAAACATTAGATGTAATTCAAACTTTGACAATTTTCCACACAGTACATTTTCTGTAACACAAACAGAAATAGTCTTTATCCCCTGAGGATGGTTCAGATGGACCGAAACGTGTAGGGTCTAGAAATAAATACATTGTCTAGTAGAAAAAGGCTTTCATTCTCATTCCTTTTAATCATGTCAAACCCAGACGTGTTGATGTTTAGAAATAATAATTTACAATTATAATCGGTATATGGGAGGCGTAGAAATATTCATGGCAAGAAGTCAATTTCCATAAAGTATTTTAGAAGAACCACTGCAGTCAAAAACATAAAAATCGGACATGGTAAAGCAGCTCTAAAACGTAGACCTCTAAGTTTCCCTTCAAATTCCAGGTCAAAGGTTTCAGATGCTGTTAAGTATGATGAAATAGGACATTTCCTAGAAAGGCGTGAAAATAACAACGCCACTGTCAGTAGGCAAATTGCTCAAGTAAAGCAATTACATTCTGCAGCAAGTGCAACATTACTTATGCACCCTGTTTTCTTAAATACCATCGCAAGCCATGATTAATTTATTTTATACATCTTTTTTATTTGTATTTTATTGTTTATATATGCTACCACATTTTTTGACCCATATAATATATTTATTGTTTTAGTTATTTTTTAAATTAAATATATTTATAAGCTTTCAAATTTAATTTTCATTTCGCACAACTGTATACATATCATCCCAGCGCCATATTCATAGGGCAGAAGTTTTTTTTTTTTTTTTTTAAACGGATGTTCTGAATCATTTTGAACACCGCTACTGACCTTATGAACGTAGCAAAAACATATTAAATTTTTCCAGATTTTTTCAAAATAAAAATAATTTGGGCTTTAACAGGAAACAGAAAATTTTCTGACTCCTATATATAAGAAATGCTCTCATAACGACCTCTATCCCCTGATATCTCAGCTTTGGACTTTTAGTAAATTTTCTTAAAAAAAAATTCACTAATCAAGAGTTTGTTTTTTAATTTTGAAAAAATTTCTACAAATTAGCACTATTTAGGACCCCATGAACCCAAATCCGAGATCGGTTTCAGACTTTATATGTTATATATATATATATATATATATATATATATATATATATATATATATATATATATATATATATATATATATAGGGGAGGGTGGGCCACAGTGAGACAAAAAATACATATTTCAAAATAAAAAGTTTTATTTTATTTATATCATCAAAACAAATGAACAGATATATATGTTTATATTTTAAGAACAAATTGTAGACTATACAGTTGTTGAAATGCGACAATAAAAATGGCAGCAATTTTTTATAAAAATAATATTTCTGTCTCACTGTGGCCCGAGGTAAGGGGTACAATGAGACTACCTAAAAATATTACTGTTTTGACAGTTTTAATATAGAACAAATATAAAATCATTTGACATACAACAGTAAATTAAACGTAAGAGGTATCAAACTAAAAAAATACACAATAACACTTTCAGCGGATTTCCAAAGTGTCCAGATTGACAGAAAATTTAATTAAACGACCTTGTCGCTTGGTGCGTCCAGTAGGCTGCGGAGGTGGCAAAATCGCTTTAATGTCAGATAAGTGAACAAAAGCGTCATCAGGAATAATTGGAAAAATGAAACTATCTAAACATTTTGTACTTCTTCTCAGATAGCTCACCTCAATCTCACTTTTGTTGTACAGTATTATGAGCTGGTACACCGTCTTGTTGGAAAAAACAAAAATGATTTATTTTTGGCAAAAATGCGGCAAAACACCATATAGTAATACATCATTGTAACCAGAAAAAAATATCAAATATTTTGGTGGCAAAAATTCAGTATGGTGTCTATAAAAGAAAAAAAACTTGACTATCGCGACTCTTAAAGTAATGGATTTAAGCAAATTTTAATGTCTGCCTGGCAACCATAATGGCAAATTATGTCCTTGTACATAAATTCAAATTGATAGGCAACATATTTTTGGAGATATTGAAGAAAGAAAAAATTACAGTTTTTGGTATTTCCCTTATATATAGGAGCTATGGAACTTTTTTGAAACTGTAAGTACCTTCGAGTTGTATTTATAATTGTACAACTTTCGTCTAATTTAACACTGTGGCCCGAGGTAAGGGGTACAATGAGACTACCTAAAAATATTACTGTTTTGACAGTTTTAATATAGAACAAATATAAAATCATTTGACATACAACAGTAAATTAAACGTAAGAGGTATCAAACTAAAAAAATACACAATAACACTTTCAGCGGATTTCCAAAGTGTCCAGATTGACAGAAAATTTAATTAAACGACCTTGTCGCTTGGTGCGTCCAGTAGGCTGCGGAGGTGGCAAAATCGCTTTAATGTCAGATAAGTGAACAAAAGCGTCATCAGGAATAATTGGAAAAATGAAACTATCTAAACATTTTGTACTTCTTCTCAGATAGCTCACCTCAATCTCACTTTTGTTGTCAATAACCTTGGCTATGTAGTAAATTTTCTTTTTAGTAGAAAACTCCACTAGAATAAAATCTCCTACATCTGGGTTTTTGGACAACAGCTCCAAATTAATTTCATTTTCTGTTTCTGACATGTCAAAATCATCATCATTATCCGTCTCTACCTGCAAACTACCTTCACTCTCTGATTCGGATGACTGTAGTTCTTTCAATCTATTTTTCTTCTGTTTGAGACCAGACTTCTTCAGTAAATTTCTTCTAAGTTTTTCTCTTTCTTTTACTTTTATAACTAACAATTCAGATGTGTCAGTCATTATGGCACTTTTTCCTTTAGTTCGCCTCTTCCTTTCTAGTTTCAGTTCCTTGGCTTTTGGAAAACCAACTAATTCTTCTGGAGTAATGAATCTTTTAGAAGGTGGTGTAGTGGGAGTAGGCGTGACAGATCGATTGGGCTCATCGTCTGAAGCATGACTTGGTCCGGTAACAGGTTGATTATTGGGCTCTGGAGGCCGTCTTAAGTTTCTATTCGTCACTTCACTACAGAGAAAGTCATCATCTGTAAAAATCTTTCGATCATATGGATAGATGCCTGTTTTTCTAAATCCGGCTAATATTTTTTGGTGTCATGGACCGTTGGAAAGCTTGGCCCACACATCCCGCTATCCCATAGATATTCAAAGGCACTCCGGGATGATTTAAAAGCCAACTATCTACAGCGGCATTATAAAAAGCTTTAAATGAATAAAAAACTGTGACATCTAATGGTTGAAGCTTATTAGAGCAGTGAGGTGGCAAAGTCACAATTGTGACTCCATTCTCTTTGGCTAGAGTTATACTTTGGACAGACAAATGACTTTCGTGATTATCCATCACTAATATACAAGGATTCTCTAGAGAACTTGCACTCTTTTTGATGAAGTGCTTGAATGTTTCAACGAATAATTCTGTGTTCATCCATCCAGAAGGATTTGCTAAGCCCAGAGTTCCTGGTGGAGCCCCAATTAACATATGTTCTTTAAATTTTTTTCTTGGAAAAATCATTACTGGAGCAAGGCTATTCCCAGCTGGATTTATGAAACAGCACGTGGTAACTAGGGTTCCTCGTTCATCACTAGTAGCTTTATTGACTTGCTTCGTCCCTTTTTTTGCGATGATCTTTTTTGGTTTATGGACAGTTGTTGTTGCCGTCTCGTCCAAGTTATAAATCCTTGAAGGGTCTCGAAGTTTTTCAGACCTCTCCATAATTGCATAAAGGTTATCAAAGAACTTTGAAATATTATGTCGGTTGAAAGAAGTTGCTCTGGATAAGCTGCAACCCTCGGGCTGCCTGATGCTGAGTATGGGGTGTCTTTTCATGAATGAACTAAGCCAGTCGACTCCGGCTAATTTGTTTCTCCTCCAACTCTCTGGAATAGGTTTGGAATTGGCTGTAGCTAGCTCATAAGCCAAAGCGCGAACATTTTTGGTGGATTTTCCATAAGACATTTTCGAACATTCCAGAATGTAATAACACAAACTTTGTTCTTCTGCCTTAGAGAATATTTGACGGGAATTGTATTTAGGGGTCATTCTAATTTTGCTTTCAGGTTGATCTTTCTGTCTCTTAACATATCGTGCTAAAGTTTGAAATTTAACACCATTCCGTTCAGCTGCTTCACGTAGTGACAATCTTTCTACAATCACCTGCCTAACAGCACTTTTCATTTGTTCCTCTGTGAAATTTCCTTTTTCAGTCTTTCTTTTTCTTCCTCTGGACATGATGCTAGCTATTTCAGGGAAAAAACAAGCTTTGTTAAAAAATCTTTAAATTTCTAAGTACCTACATTTAACACGGATTCATGGGCCACAATAAGACAAGTCTCATTGTGGCCCACTAAATTGTGTCTCATTGTGGCCCTAACGCAAGTCGGAATAAAATGGTTCACATTTTACTTAAAAGCGAAATTAACTCAACATAACCTAGCGCGTGATGATAAAAAAACTTGCAGTAATTACCAAATAAAACGGCGAAAACTTAAGGGCAATAGATACCACAGTTATTACATGCTAAATTGAGTATATGGAAAAAGATTACATACCCAAAATTAACGAAAAGCAAATAACAATGTCGTATGTGCTGTGAACTGCCGGTAAGTTGGATAGAAAATGAGTCATGGCAAACTTGAACTTCTGTTAAAAAGGCAGAGAAAAAAGCGCGCGCATTTGAAATTTATACAATTTGTCTCATTGTACCCCGCGTCTTATTGTGGCCCACCCTCCCCTATATATATATATATATATATATATATATATATATATATATATATATATATATATATATATATATATATATATATATATATATATATATATATATATATATATATATGCCAGTTCTGAGCTGACCTTTAATATATCAAATTTCGACCACGAAATTATAATGCATGTTTGTAAGAAAAGAAATTCGGGACGCAGCAAGTGCGTTATGGTAGCGAATTTTTAATAAATGCTTCTATACATGAGTGTATATGGCTTGCGTATGTGTGGGGGTGGATATGTGTGTAAGTTTTAATTTTAGTATATATTTTTAGTAAACAGCAAGTGTATAGGGAGATAAAAGAAGATAAAAGAAAAAAGTTAAAGAGCTTGTTAGAGTAACATTCTTGAGACAGGTTTTGCCATTGTGAAAAGCAAGGTCAGATGCATCCTTGTTCATTTATTTAAAGATTGACAGTGACTGAATGAGCCAGTTCTCAAAGTCAAAACTCTAATTTAAAAAAAAATGCTTCAAATTTAAATAGCCCAATTTGTTATTAACCTATAAGGTTAGTTTTTTCGGGAACTTTTGAAGTGTATTTTCGAAAAATTTTTGTACATTTTATTTTGATGATATATGGTACATTGTTTCTACAATATAGGTTATACTGGTAACCAAATTTGAGGCTTGCTTTCTTTAAAAAAAACACATAATTGCTATTTAAAACATCTTAATGAAAATTAACTACCATAACGTACTTGCTGCGTCCCGATTTTTTTCTATGGTGTGTGATAAAAAACGTTTATCACCGACCTTATGAAAACATTGATGATCTCAAGGAAGCTGTGATATGTGAGCAACTAGTTAAATTTTAAAAGATGCCAGTTATGTAGGTATAAATAATAATGGTGGACTTTTTATATATTTGTAATCAGTTATTCCTAGTGACCATTTTGTTGTGGGTATTTAAAATAAAGTTGTAGTTGTTCTAGCTGTTTCATTCTGAACATCCTGAAAGGAAGGTAGGAATCCTTAACATGCCAACATCGCATCGTACACGGGATAGCTTCACGCCCAGCTGAAGGGCAGAATGTGAGGACATTCAACTTCCTCAAATACAATGCCACAACCTCAGTTGATGCCAATAGTACAGTACGTACTGAAAAAGTGAAATGATCCCCCACTAGGGATCCAACCCAGGTCATCCTTCAGATGAACATGTTTATACCACTAGGTCACCGAGGTTGCAAAGAGATTGAAAATCGGTCAATATTTGACTGTATCGAGGACACATCATATTCTGGTTTAGTTTGGCAACAAACGGAAAATTAATTTTTTCGGCAACCGTCCGGGAAGTACCCACTTCCCGAACGCTTTTTCTTTGAGAAAGTAGCATTTCTCCGGCCTAGTCCGGGAAGTACGCACTTCCCGGACTAGGCCGGGAAGAATCACATCGTTGTTGTCATTGTGAATATGAAAATCTTGGTAGGTATGATTTTGATAAATACAGTTGAACATTACCATAGCAACAAAATAACGACTGACAGCTATCTGAAATGAAATTAGTTGACATTTTAATTTTCGAAAGTTTGCATGGTTTTTGGTCGCCATTGCCTCAATAAACTATGGAAAGCAAGAGCGATAGTGAGTTTGAAAATGTGCCTTACGAAATTTCCAATGCAGCAGCTGCTGCTACAGCACAATTATTGACTGAAAAATCAAAGTCCAGGTATGAAAACGTTTATGATTTGTTCACGAGATGGATGGATATGAAGAAATGCAAAACTACTACAGAGGATGTAATTTTAGCTTACTTGGCACAAAAATCTGAAACTGTCAAATCCTCTACCCTGTGGAGCATGTACTCTATGTTGAAAAGTACCATTTTAGTGAAGAAAAATGTAAACATAGCCACTTTCCCAAAGGTAATCGCATTTCTTAAAAGGAAGAATGTTGGTTATAAAGCAAAGAAATCAGAAGTCTTCAGCAGCGAGCAAATCAACAAATTCATTAGAGAAGCAGATAATGAAACATATCTAATGCTAAAGGTAATTTTAACAAAATATTACGATTGTAGGATATAATAGTATCAACTTAATTCGCTTCATTTTCAGGTAGCAACAATTATTGGGTTAGCCGGTGTGTGTAGACGGGAAGAACTAACAAAAATGTCAATTGATCTAATAAACGACAAAAAAGACATGTTGCTTGTGAAAATACCAGATTCTAAAACGCATATTGAGTGAACTTTTGTTGTAATTGGGCAAGAAAACCTGCTGTTGTATAGGCAATATTTATCTTTACGGCCATCCCATACTCCACATAACAGATTATTCATGAATTACAAAAAAGGAAAATGTTCGATTCAGCCCGTTGGTATCCACAGTTTTGGGAATCTCGGATTAAGAATTGCAGAATTTTTAAATTTACCCAATCCTAAAAATTACACAGGCCATCATAGCATGCGTCGAACTTCAGCGACAATATTTGCTGATAATGGTGGAAACATCACAAATTTGAAGAGACACAGTGGCTGGAAGTCTACCAATGTCGCTGAAGGATATATAGACAATTCACTAACAAACAAAATTAAAATTGCCAATACCATTCAAAAATTATCAGATGAAAACTATCAATATGAAACGGAAACTTTACCTTCTTGTTCTGACTACAAAAGGCATTTAAATATACCAAGCATTTCAAGCAAATTAAATCATTTCAATATTAGCAATTGCTCGAATTTTAATATAAATATTAATATAAATAAGAATTAGAATGTTTCTGTTAGTACCTATCTTCTGTTCGAATTTCAATATTTAATACAAATAAGAATTAAAATGTTCGAAATTTTGTTCTACAAAGAAATGTGTCTCATTGATTTGTTTTTCTACACGGTTGCCGAAAAAATAGTGTACGCAACACGTCCGAAAACAGTTTTTTTGGACTCGCAGACTTCCAGGACGCCTACGGCTCATCCTAGAATTTTGTCGACTCGTCCAAAAAAACAGCATTTTCCGGACTTGTAACGTAAATTATTATTTCAATCGTAACAACAGAGTATTATCAATGGTAACCATCACAGATTTGCTTAACAACGTCCAAAAATGTCAGAAATGTCAGCTTGGAAAAGATCTTACAGAATCCCCAAATATTTACAAAAAAGAAAAGTAGAATTAATAAGGCAGAAAATCATTAAAAGGAAATATGGATATCTCTTTTATAGAAAAACCATTTCACAAATCTTGCCATCAACAGCACGTAAATTCTATAAATATAATTTGATGAAAAAATGTTTTAGAAAACTGCATTTGACTTGGTATGAAGAAAAAGTGTCATGGAAACTTTTGTTGAGGGCGAAGATACATTATAATTTTTCACTTAAAAGAGCAGTTTTCACTAAATGGCGTTTCTATGTCATGTCTCAAAAAAGTACAAGGATAAAAGAAACCATGTCAAAAATAATGTTTGATAGGAATTCAGATAAGGTAACTTATCGTTACTTTTTCCAAAAATGGAGAGCATATCAACAATACTGCAAAGAAAAGAAAAACAAAAATATGAAAGCCGTGCAACATTACAAAAACAAATATAATCCTAAAAAAATTAAACCATATTTCAAGCGGTGGAGACTTTACACAACACTATCAATAAAGAGTAAAACAGAACTGCAAAATGTAAATGAATTTTATCAAAACAAATTAAAGATAAAATCAATCATGAAAATAAAGCAATATGTTTACCATCGGAAAGTAAAGTATAATGCAATAGAAAAAGCAATGGATTATTACAAGAAGTCGCTAAAAATTAAATACTTTAGTAAACTGAAATTATACTGTGAAAACAGGATAAAAAAACATGAAAAATACATTTTGGCAGATAATTTTTATAACATGAAATTAAAACGATATTGTTTCAAGAAATTACTGAAAAATAAGGAAAGGAATGAATACATCACAAACAAAACTATGTTATTCCAAAGATGGCAACAAACACATTATAAAAGTCTGGGCTTCGAAAAGCTGAAAAACTATACAAAATACAGGCAATGCAAGAAAATGATGAAAATGAAGTCTGATAAATTTTACCAAGAACGGTTGCTCATGAAAACGTTCCAGAAACTGAGGAACTATTTAAAAGAGAAACGAGAAAAAATCCAGGAAAGGGACGAAATATTACAAATTTTCAATACAAAAATTATATTTTTGAACAAAACAAGATGTTTTATAAAATGGAAAAAATATGTTTGTTTAAAAAAATATAAAAGGCAATTAATATGCCAAATTATAGAAAGATACAATAGTAAACTAAAAAGAAGAGTTCTAAATCAATGGAGACACTATATTATTTACAGAAAGACAAAGCACCTGAAGCTAAAAATTGCAGAAGATTACAATACACAAAAGCTAAAAACTTTTTGCTTAAAAAGATGGAAATTATATGTATTGGAGCAAAATGAGTTTCAAGTAAAAATTACAGAAGCGAAAGCTATTTACCAAGAAAATTTAGTTAAGAATTTTTTAATTTTAATACTGAAAGCCAGTGAACATATAAGAATTGAAGATCTTAAAAACACTACGAAAAAAATATTAAGACAAGTTAATTTGGCTCAGAAATATTATACTATTTGGAAATATAAGGTTATTTACAAACAAAATAAAACGGTGGAATGTTCTATGAAGTCAACAAATAATTTACAAAAGCCAAGCAGACTGCATATAGAAAATATTTTAAATAAGGAAACCCCCTTTAGAACTGTAGGATGTAGTCTAGGTCTAGATGATATAGTAATTCCAAATGCTGGCAATTTTCAGTGGGATCCAGCTTGTTTCTTACCACCCAAAATACCTGATTATATTAAAAAATTAATTCCGTAATTATACTAAGTACCTACATATGTATTTTTTTCGGTGCATTTTTAAATCAGAACTTAACTTCTCTTCATATCTGTGTTTTACAATAAAAAATGACATTAGCATGCTTTTGAAGTCATCTATTTATTTTTACTGTTAAAAACATTTATTTTTAATAAACTGAAGTAAGATGGCCGAATAATGGAAGTTTCAAGTGTGGATCAGAATTATATATACTGGTAAAGATTTGTTGATAAAGTCGCAATGTTATTACCGAATAAATGATTAAGAAAATTCACTAATAGAGGTAACGATGGCGAGACTTTCGGAAATGTTTTTCAAGTGCGCGAATTAGGGCCCCTAGAACCCATATCCTAGGTCCTTTTGAATTTTTATATGTATGTATATATATATATATATATATATATATATATATATATATATATATATATATATATATATATATATATATATATATATATATATATATGATATGCACAATAACTTACAAAATACTCAACTGATTTGAACAAAACTTGGCAAATTTCTTCATTGTGTTAAGACCACGGACGTGTTGTTAAATCAGCTATAACAGAGTTTTTTCAAATTAAAAATAAAATCTAAAAGACAGGAATTGAAACAACTTAAGTGGTTAGAGTCTAATGCCTGACAGAGTTGATAAAACAGGCACAAATCATATATCAACGATAACCAAACAATACAAATAGCATGCATAAAACACTACCCGAATTAACAATCGAGAAATCTCGACCACAAAAATCGCAAGAACCGTTTAAGTTGTTTTTCAGCAATTAGAACGTTAGAATGACAGATGACATGAAACTAAAAATTTGCCGAGTTTTTTTAAGTGGGGATTCAATAAATTTTTAAAGTACACCATATTTGTAGCTTAATGAACAGCCCCAATTAGGGTTTTAGACGGAAGATGTACCATATAGTATAAAGACCAAGATGTAAGGAAGGTAGTAAAGAAATATTTAAGAAACTATCGCTTTTATAAAGAAAATATGACGTTTTTGCCAAACCATGATTTGGTAAGTTTCATATTATCTGAATATGGGAAGATAGGTGCGAAAGAATGACGTTTATAAAAATGATTTTAAAACAGTTTGTTCCTTCTTTAAACTTAAACATACGACGTCATCTAAGATTGAAACAGTCATCAAATGTGTTTCAAGTCACAATTCAATCCATTCTGTAATTATGTTAGATTTACTTTTAATATAATATAAAATTTCCAAATTTCCTGGGGCAGCACGTTGCCGTCAAGTATCACGTAAACAAACTCTACTAGCGCATCTCTGATTCAGTGGTAGAATGCTCGCCTCATCAAAAGACGACCTGGGTTCGGTCCCCGCTCGGTGCATGTAACATTTTGTTTTGTTTCACTTTATTTGGCAAAAACAATAGTGTACAGATTTAGTACATTTGGAGCAAGATCTCATTTTTGTTTAAATCGTCTGGATAGCTTTGCCACCTTTGAGTCTAAAATTATAATTTTCAGCACACATGTTGTTATTGTTAGTATTATTTAATTTTTATTACGAAAATTCACTAATAGAAAATGTTTTTAAAAAACTTTTTAGTTGTTGGAAAAACTGATTCGATTAGTTTGACTAAAAGGAAATCATCCAGGTGATTAATAAGGAAAAACAACTGCCACGTTCATAATCAGGCAGATACACTCCTCTTCTAAACATGAATTTTCTTCTGGAAAGCTTTTGTGACTTTAATGAAATTTGTAATACAAGTTTCCTTGAAAGAGACTTACAGTACCTAGATATACCAAATTTTAATTATGTAACTTCATAGAAAATTGAGTTTTGGCCATTTTCTCAAAGGGAGCTAGACCACAAGTTTTTTTGATAATAGAGATATCGATGGTACACCTTTCGAAAAAATTCTTCAAATAAGCGCGTCTTAGGACCTCTAAAACTGATCTTCAAAGTTTGTGTTAGTTTTATAGTACAGGCAATAGAGAATTTGTTTCTGCATTAAACTACAGGAGTTTTTTTTTTTTTGATAGACAGGTTCTGAATGACGTACTGAATGTAAAAACACAAAATCCTTACAAATTAGGAGGGCGGAAGTGCCGCCATTTTGAGAAAAACCGTTTCTCCGCAACCGTGCACTTTAGGCCAAAAATGGTAATGACCCTTATTGTAGATAATTGCATTCTCATCTGTTTTGTAATTTTTTTTTGTATCACTCACCGTTTACAACTTATAGGACTATTAGCATTCATTTATTGACTTTTTTACCTATATCTTTGTTAATAATTGTTTAAAAAATAAAATGATTATAACTTAACTTTTTAATCGAAAAATTTTCTAGAACTACTATTTAAAACATTCTTTTCTTTAATATTAGTGAATTTTCTTTAAAAAAATTCACTGAGACCCTGACTTTTGAAATTTTTTTTTTTCAAATGTGCATCCCCTAGCTGTCTCTTACAAGAGGCAATAGTTACCTTGGGCATATTATTTTATTTTGTCCCTGGACCCACTGGGGATAGGTCTGTGTATAATTCACACTCTATCTTTAGGATCATTAATAAATAATAAAAATAAAATTGGCCCAAGATTTAAACCCTGAGTGGCCACAGAAGGTGACTCACAAACCACAGAATTATATCCAGCATACTGAACAAACTGTCATCTGCATATAAAGTAAGATTTTAGGAGGCTAAGTAGCTTGGGAGCAAATCTGATGTGGTCTATCTCGGAAGGAAGGTGAGAATGATTAAGTGTCAAATGCTTTTGGGAAGTCCATATAAATAGAATCAACTTGACCACCCCCATATACTATGTTGGAAATATACTCAGAAAAAACCATCAGCTTTGTCGCTGTGGACCTACCACACATAAAACCAAGCTGGTATGGGGATATGACAGATCTATTAACATATATCATATTTTCACACAGGACCATCTCAAACAGTTTTGCGAACACTGATAGTAGAGCAATTGGCCTATAATTGGATATTTCATCCACTCTGTTACCAGACATGAGGGCCGGACATAATCTAGAAAGCTTCCACAAAGCTGGAACCTCTCTAGTGTTTAAAGAGCAATCGAAAATGTAACACAGTGAGATTAAAAGAACATCAAGAGTCTTTGACAGCAAAAGATGGAATCCCATTGGCCCAGATGTTAACTTATTTTTTATATTCTTGGCTACCCGTGTGATGTCATCAATCACTATACCCAACATTTCCAGCTAATGCAAAGTAGTTGGCTGGTTGTCACTAAGAGGTTAATACATGCTTAAAAAAATTCTGCAAAAGGATTCACAATACCCAGTGGACCACCATATTCAATACCACTGAAGGTACTGCACAAATCACATTTGTTCAATCTATTTATAAGAGATACAATAAATAGGCTGGGAAAGACAGCGGGAATCAAAACAATTTGACAAAAATGGCATTGCAGAAGGAACATGGATGGCATAACACATATGGGAGAAATTAAAAAAGAATTGCAGAGGATGTTCCGTGTACTGGATGGTGTGTTAATAAAAATCAAACTAAAAATCGACAGGAAAAAATTCAAAAGTAATGAAGATAAGTAAGGATAGAACTGTGAAAATGGATATAAGGCTAAATAGCAAACAACTTGAACAAGTAGAAATGTTCATGTATCTTGGCAATGGTATTATGAATGATGGTAAATGTAGCAAAGAACTGAGGAGGGTCGTGCTGTCAAAGCAAGTATTTAATAGACAAAAACTCTTCTCAATAATAAGCATTTTAACTAAAAGGAGAGGTTCACCAAAATCATATGTATGGAATATTACAATGCATGAGGATTGGAAGCTATGCTGTAAATAACCAGTACATAAAAAGAATAGAAGCTGTTGAAATGTGGACATGCAGAAAAAAGACGAAGACAAGGTACACTGATATAAAAATGAATAAAAGTGTGGTAGCTGAGGTTGGAGAAGATTGCTGAAAAAAAAAACTAAGTGGAGGAAGGCAAAAATGTTGATCATATTCCGAGACAATAACCTTTTAACATTAACGAAGACAAAGTACACTGATATAAAGATGAATAAAAGTGTAATAGAGGTTGGAGAAGAAGCTCACTGAAAAAAAACTGAGTGGAGGAATGCTAAATTGTTGGATCATATTCAGAGACAATACCTTTTTGACATTATTTTATGGATATATACTTGAAAAAAAAGGAAGGGGTTGACAAAGAAGAAAACTCCAATTGGTGAAGTGCAAAAGCTACAAAAAAAAAATGAAAAGAGCTGCTAGTGACGGAATCATGACTACAAGGCGACATCACCCTAAACATATGATGATGATGACTGGTGTTTACTAAAGATTATGAAAATTTTACAACAAATAAAATACAAAATACAATGTGTAAGTTACATACAGACTTCGAGACTACTTCTCTGGCTTCACTGAAGGACGTAGTCAGCGTGTAAACTAACTGGAGCAAAAGTTTCAAACGAGGGTACCTATATTAATATCTAGTTAGCTAAGAAACTTTCCAGCAAACAAAATTGTATTTAGTTGCTATGATAACGACTATATTTTTTGAAAGTTTTATCAAACTGTAGTTTAGATTTAGTATGGCAAAAATCTGACCACCTGTCAGAAGGTTGTGAAGCAAGCATCTGTAGCATGGGGCAGATAAGTTTTATAGTTTTAAGAAAGGAGAAAAGTTAGTAGAGAATCATCAATCATGCATTAATAAGTTTTAAGTAGTTCGGTGTACATATTCATTGGTTTCTCAAATTTTGTTATATTAGTGTCTTCGTTTATTAAAAAAGCTAAACCAGCAACACATGTGTATTTTTGTAACGAACACATTTTTTACAATATTTTACAAATATGTCAAACTTTGATATCCAAAAGTTAAATAGTGACAAAATTGTGAATTTTTAAAAACTGCATGTCTAAAAAAATCTAGATTTTGACAGAAAAGAGTTTCAGTGAGTTATTACACATTTATTTTTGAAAGAGTTATCGGCAAATAAAGGGCAAAAAAAAACAACCAAATGTCAAAGATGATCATCACTTTCTGCGACCACCCAAGAAAACATTAATTCTGTCTATGAAATGAGCTTAGAAGATCGAAAAATTAGGCTGAAACATATACAAGAAACAATTCTTATGAACATGTGGTTGATATTGTTCACCATGACTTAGTAATGAGAAAGCTTTCCTCAAGTGGAATCCCAACGCTTGAATGCTGATCAGAAGCATGCTCATTTAACAATGCTAAAAGAAATGTGGCACCGTTTTAAAGAAGATTCCTTAAACTTTTTGGGTCGCCTTGTCACTATGGATGAAACTTGAGTCCATCACTACGATCTAAATACTACAGAGCAGTTGAAAGAGTGGAAGCATTCCAGTTTTTCACGACCCAAAAAATTCCATATTTCGATATCGGCTGGGAAGGGTCTTGCCTCAATCTTCTTGGACAAAGATGGGATAATTCTACTAAATTTTCTTAAACTATCTAGAACTGTCACCGGATACTACAGTGAAGTGCAAACTATAGTATGCCAAAGAATTGTCGAAAAATACCAGGGAAAACTGAGCAAAGGTGTGCTTTTTTGCAAGACAACGCCTCTGCCCACAAGTTATTGATTTCACTGCATACAGTAATGGATAAAATTGGTTTTGAATTCGTTGACCACCCACCCTACTCACCGAATTTAACACCATTCCCAAAGCTCAAAATACATTTGAAAGGTAAACTATTTTTGACAAACAACGAGCTCATATTTGCAGTTGGTGACTCATTTGAAGACAAGACAATTTTTTTAAGGGTTTAGTATTGCTTTATAAATGGTCTGCTAATTTTGTTTAAAAAAATTATAGATTATAGGCGAAGTACTTTTCAACATACGGAATACTAAGAAATTGATTTTTTTTAAATAAAAAACACAAAAGCTGTTATATCACAAACATTAGTTTTTATAAGAAATAGTCATGATTATATTAACACTTCAATAGAGCCAGTTTTGTTTAAATGGGTAATTAGCCTCATAAAATTAGAAACAAAATAAGTTTATTACAAAAGTAATAGCTATATACATAAAATAATTTCTTTTACTTTTTCTTCTTCGTTCGATCAATTTTGTTAAGTTCACTCTGCTGTAAGGAAGCTTCAGAATAAATTTTCTTGACTTTTTCTCTACGTTCCTTATCACTGAAAATTAAAAAAAAAATAACAACATAAAACCTTGTTTTTAATAAACAAACATACCTTTCAATATTCTGTTTAATTTTGATTCTACCAAGGAATGCTTGATCCTTTCGTATTTCACGTAGAGCACCTTTGGTCTCTTTTTTGAGTTTGTGTAAGAGTTTGGCATTCTGGGCCTTTTCTTTTGACTGTACTTTATGTCGCTTACCATCATACCTAGAATACAATTAATATAATATCAACCATCATTAGTGTCTTAAAATAAATGAAAAAATATATATAATAAAACATTTTCAGGAACAGATGCTAATTAAAAATTTACTCAAATTTATGGAAGTTCTAGAGGCTTCATTTATTTTTCAAGCCAACTCAGTTACTTAGTAGGCACAGCATGGATCTAGTAAGCTTGCACATAGATTTGAGCCACTTTCTTTAAGAAATCAGTATCATATTTAACAGGTTGGCTGCCATGGGGAGCATATACGAGGAGGAATATACCCATTCTCTATGTGCCGGCGGTCGTGTTTGGCATCGCTCTGTCTATTGCATAGACCGCTGTGGCATATAAACCCAGCACAGCATAACGAATTTTTGAATATCATTCAACTGACCGAAAATATCGAATAAACAGCAATTATATTACATTTTTGTGGTGTTGCAATCTTTTATTGTATAAAAATGAGTGTGAGTAATAACAAATACAAAATAACAGATAAAACAAATTAACACAATTTATAAATTAAGTTTCATTTTCAATGCCAGTTGCATAAAGTTGTATAAAGATATAGTGGTGTTTTCTGTCGTCTATCTTTGCATTTAACAATCATTGATTTAGAGTTGTAATTAAGTGGTGAAAATTATACAATCTTGCAGCTGAGAAGATGCAGTTTCTGACAGTGATAGTCTAAAGTGAACCATTGTGATTATATTCACCTTGTTTTCATTAGAAAGTTTGTTATTCTTTTAATATTAAAGAACTAGCATTTATATTTTCACATTGTCATTTCTTATCTTTGTGATAAGCTGGATTATCATCCAAATAAAGGGACATTTTTATCATTGCTTTTTGCTGCCTCTTTATATACAGTATGATCTATTTACTTTTCTAAAGATGGATAGCTGTAAAAAATGCAATGTCAAGCTAAAAAGGAGGAGACTTGCTGGTTGCAAAAGTGTGGCACTTTATTATGCAAAGATTGCTCTGGCCTCTCTGAGTCAGAGATGCGATGCATGCCAATGAAGAGAAGAAAAATGCTGTATTTTTGTGACGATTGTGATGGTGTTGGTTCCTAGTCAGCAGGATTGACTGATTATGCTGACATTCTATCCTCTGTTAGTGCTGAAAGCTCCAATTTTATCTCCCGGGATGTTTTTACTGCTGAAATTGACAAGCTCTTAACAGTTATTGATGAATTGAGGGCTGATATAGCTACATTGAAGAACTCTAATATAGATCTGGTCAGATACATTACCAGTCCTGATTTCTCAGAGTCTGCAGTATCTAAGTCTGTCGATCATTCTCAGGGTGCTGGTGTCCGCAGTGTTCCAACGTTTGCACAGTCTGTTGAGAGAGGAGTTTCTGTGCTTATAAGGCCAAAGGATGACACTCAGTCTGCTGCTGTTACCAAGGCTGATCTGTATCGGAGTGTCAATCCTGCGGCAACTGATATCTGTGTTTCTAAAGTCAAAAATATTGCTAAAGGTGGCTTGATAGTTAGCTGTTCATCCAGGAAGGATGGTGAAAAATTCAGGTCTTAGGCTGAGAGCAGTATTTCTGGTGAATATAGTGTGAAGGAAGTTACACATCAACGCCCGTGAATACGTATCGTAGGCCTCTTTGAAAAGATTTAGGGGGATGAATTAATAAGACTCATTAAGCTTCAAAATGGAAACATCTTTGGTGACTCTGAAGTTAAGTTAATCTCTACTGATCATCTAAGAAGTAATAATAGAATTTAACAGGGTGTTCTGCAAGTTGATTGTGTTTTCTATAAGCCTGCTTTAGACATTGGTCAGATTTTTTTATTGGGTATGATCGCTGCTCTGTTTATGATGGTATTGATATTACGTGATGTTTTAACTGTTCTGGCTTCCACCATACTTCCAAATTCTGTAGGAGCAAAACCATATGTCCTAAGTACTCTGATAACCATCCCTTGAAAAACTGTGTTGCTTTTACTCCTTGTTGCGTGAACTGCTTCAATGCTGCTAAAGTAAAAAATGGAGTTGCCTATGATCATGCAGCCTGGGACCATAACTGTGTGATTTACAAACAAAAGCTGCAATCGGTGAGAGCAAAGATTTTGCAGATGAAATAGCAATTACCCCAATGCCATGCTGAAGTGGAAACCCAGTCTCGTAACAAACCTGTTAGATCTGTCTCAAATTCTAGATATAATCATAAACACTTGAGAATACTATATCAGAATGCAAGAGGCCTTCGTACAAAAACCTCTGATGTTTTTAACTTTGCTTATTCACAGACCAGTTGGTTGGACGTTATTGCTTTTTCCGAGACTTGGCTTGATAGTAATATCTCAAGCATTGCGGTGCTATCGGGGCGGCAAGGCCGCGGACGAGCCCTGAGGGAAAAAATATATATATATCTCAAGCAATGAACTCTTTGATGCTAAATATGTAGTATTTAGGTCTGACAGGGATAAGTTGGCTACCTCTCTTTCAAGAGGTGGTGGTGTCTTACTGGCTGTTTATTCGTGTTTTATGGTACGATCACTCAATGTTTCTCGTGACTGTGATATACTTGCGTCTGTCTTTGGTATTGACATTGTTGGTGTTAATATATCAAATCATATTGCCTCTTTGAATATATTTGTGATTTATATTCGTCCAGGTTCTAGTACAGCTGATTATTCTGACTTCTTTGAAGGTTTGGAAATGCTCCATATTAGATATGGTCATGACTCATTATTTATAGGTAACTTCAATCTTCCCGAATATGTTGACTCTTTCAATGCTTCTCCTAACAATCGTATTTCGAGTTTTTGTGATATACTTCTTATCAAACAATTTAATTTTGTTAGAAATATAACAGAATACTTAATTTGGTTCTTTCCTCTCGTTCTTGTCAAGTTGAGACTGCAAATGAATTTCCTGTTGCTGTTGACGGTTATCATCCTTCATTGTTTGTTACTGTTGATACTGAGATCTCTAAAGTTTCTTCATTTGGCGGGAATACAGATCATTTGTCTTACAACTTTAGGCAGTGTAATTTTATTGACTTATATTCTCATCTGGAGGAGGTGTGGTGGGACGAGCTCGTTGACTTTACAGATATAAACTCAATGATGGAATGTTTTTACTAAAAACTTTATAAAATATTTGACCTGTTTATTCCTAAGACAACTCTGAGAGCTGGAGATCGATTTCCTGTGTGGTTTTCTAAGGAAACAAAACGTAACATTAAACAAAAATATAACTATTGGTGTAAATTCAAAAAATATGGTAACTCTGAATATTTTGAGAAATTCAAATATTTGCGAATTAAAATCAAGAGGGATATTCAGGTTTCTTTTCAGAATTTTGTGAGGAAAATCGAGCAGGATTTTAAACTTAACCGCAACAAGCTGTGGAGTTACTTCTCACAATTAAATAGTAAATCTTGCCTTCCAAATATTCTTTCTGGGCAGGAACTAGTGGATGATTTTGCCTCCCATTTTAGGAACTTTCTCCTAGTGGCTCCTAATGTCTTGTTTCAAGCACGAATAATAATGTCAATACTTTTTTTATCAACAGATTGGATGATATGGATATCTTAAGAGCAGCTAAAAAAATCAAGGCTACTTTTTCATCTGGTCCTGATTTGGTACCTGCTTTTCTTGTTAAAGACTCTCTGGGTATTTTTCTACTTCCGCTTACAAAAATTTTTAACCTTATACTTGAATCATCTGCTTTCCCTGAAGTTTGGAAATTATCACGTGGCTTTCCGATATTTAAAGCAGGTGAAAGGACTCTTTTTTCCAATTATCGTATGGTGTCAATTTGTTGTGTCTTCTGTAAAATTTTTGAAGCTGCTTTATATGAACATGTATCCTTTAACATAAAGAATAGATTATCTGTGTTTCAACATGGCTTCATGGCAGGTCGTTCTACAGTCACGAATTTAGTCACAATGACACAGTTTATTGATGCAGCTCTTGAGGATCAAAGCCAAGTCAATGTTATATATGCAGACCTTTCGAAGGCTTTTGACCGCCTTAATCATGCTGTTATTATTGACAGGCTGCACTGTCTTGGTTTCTCAGGGAATCTGATCCAGTTATTTAAATCGTATCTTAGCAGACGAAAGCAGTTTATTGAAATTAAGGGCTCTAAATTAGATAGCTTTGAAATATGTTCTGGAGTGCCACACGGCTCCATCCTTGGTCCGGTTCTTTTTAATATTTGTATTGATGGTATATCAAACATCTTGGAAGTGCCTTACTTAATATATGTAGACGATATAAAGATTTACCTGCACCTCAATCATCCTGATGAGTGTAATAAGTTACAGATTGAAACTTTAAGACGATATCTACAGAGCAAAGACATTGTATCAGAAAACATCTTCAGTTTGAGTGCGGTGGAAAAAATTATTATTATTAAGGCAATATTCAAGAAGAGTGCAGTCAAAGATATTGGACTTTTTCAAGAAAATGTAAAAGACATCTTTATTGGTTTAAGTGTAGTTTTAGTGGAAACATTTATTGGAAAGGACAAATTTAACCACAAATTACAGAGAGATACTAGACATTTTTTAACAAATTTGGAAGAGATATAATAATATATGGTGAGTTCTTAAAAATTCTTGTTGTTTTTAACTGTAATGTGACGCAAGTCAACTATAAATAATGTTTTAAAATTTTATATATATATATATATATATATATATATATATATATATATATATATATATATATATATATATATATATATATATATATATATATATATATTATATATATATATATACATATTATATATATATATATATATACATATATATATATATATATATATATATATATATATATATATATATATATACATACAACTTTACCTCGGTGGTTCAGAGGTGCCCCTGAACCGAACGGTACTGGGTTCAATCCCAACGTACTCCTTTCAGTTTTTCAGTACAAACTGTAACATTAACATCCACCGAGGTTCTGGCATTGTATTTGAGCAAGTTGAATGTCTGCACGTTCCGCCCTTCGGAGGGGGCGTAAAGCCGTCGGTCCGTGTCCATGCGATGTTGGGCACGTTAAAGATCGCTACCATCCTTACAGAAAGGCAGGGGTTCGGCAAAATTCCCAGGATAGTGAGGTGAAACTGCTCTCTGGCGTCGGTGATTGGCCATAGTCGCGGAAATAGGCCGACGTAAAAAAAAAACCTCTATAAGAAGCTGGATTTGATGGGTAAAATTTTGAAGGCCTGAAATAGGCCACTCACATTCTAATCTAACCTATTCACCTATCACTACTTCAGTGCAACCCTAATACAACATCTACTATTTTGCACTGGGTGTTTCTAATTTGCAGGTCAGCAGGTTGACTGCAGGTCAGCATGTTATAATGTAAAAACTTTGCAGGTCAGTACAATTTCCTGCAAGTCATAACATTCCCTACCTATGCACGTTATGTTGATATTAAAAGAGTACACCAACCAACCCCCACCCCCATAATGCACGTAATTGACTGCAGGTTGATATTATACAGCTGAAAAACTTTTCAGATCAGTGCAATTTTTTGCAGGTCAGAGCATTTCCTACCTATACAGGATATGTTGATGTTATAAAAGTACACCAATCAACCCCCACCCCCGTAATTAACATAATTAGCTGCAGGTTGACATGGTACAGCTTAAAAACTTTGCAGGTCAGACCATTTTCTACCTATACACGATATGTTGATATTATAAAAGTACACCAATCAACCCCCACCCCCCGCAATTAACATAATTAGCTGCATGTTGACATGGTACAGCTTAAAAACTTTGCAGGTCAGACCATTTCTTACCTATACACGATATGTTGATATTATAAAAGTACACTAATCAACCCCCACCCCCGTAATTAACATAATTAGCTGCAGGTTGACATGGTACAGCTTAAAAACTTTGCAGGTCAGACCATTTCCTACCTATACACGATATGTTGATATTATAAAAGTACACCAATCAACCACCCCCCCCACTAATTAACATAATTAGCTGCATGTTGACATGGCACAGCTTAAAAACTTTGCAGGTCAGTGCAATTCTTTGCAGGTCAGACCATTTCCTACCTATACACGATATGTTGATATTATAAAAGTACACCAATCAACCCCCACCCCTGTAATTAACATAATTAGCTGCATGTTGACATGGTACAGCTTAAACACTCTGCAGGTCAGTGTAATTATTTGCAGGTCAGACCATTTCCTACATATACATGATATGTTGATATTATAAAAGTACACCAATCTAACCTATCCACCTATCACTACTTTAGTACAACCCTAATACAACATCTACAATTTTGCACTTATCAATTTATAAAAAAAAGCAATCATGTTTGAAAGCGGTTCCATTGGAATGAGTGTGGTTTAGGTACATTTACTTTGCTGATATATGAAACAAATAAAAGTAATATGTAACATGTACACATCAAAGTGAGAAGAATATCGTTAACACAAAACCCAACTATTACAATATTTCACTGGTGTGTTATGTTATACGACTTTTAACCAAAACCTTAGACTAATATACTTACACTTCTTCTATTTTTGGTTCATAAAGTCTCAAAGCTTTTGGTCTCTTAGCTTCCATAGCAACATACTTTAGTTGCCTTTCCATGTCATTTTTTCTTAGACTGGATATCAGGTTTTCAAATTCTGTCCGAACAAATTCAGGGTAGTTCTCGGTAGGAATTGCTTCAAGGTATTTCAGAACAGGTTCAAATATTTCTACATTACTAGGTAACATATTAAAATTTAGAGAAAAGGCACTAAGAAGTTTCAGTACTGTATAAATTGTCCTGATTTTAAATGAATCATCCAGTTCTCCCTCTAATAAATCTGTTGCACACATTTTGCATTCTAAATTGTAATCAGTACAGTCAGTTGACAAAACCAATTCTTTGGCCATCATTCGAAATGGTGGTACTACTTTAACAATTTTAACGCTGGCTTTGGGAATGGCCATGTGGAGAAGTCCACCTAGGAAGTTGATGGCAGCTGGCAGGTACCTTTTTGATAAAGATGTATACTGAAAAGATAATAAATTACTTATTGCAAGACCATTATCTAACTATTTACTATTAAACTATTTAAAATATGCAAACACTGAAACATAAATGTTTACACATTTTCAAACAACTTTGTTAAATTTTAATTTTCTTGGAACCTTTTTCCAATTAGAACTTGCTAAAAAAATCTCAGAATAAAATCAAAGCAATATAAAAAACACGAGCCCCTTGAGATAATATGCTGTAGCTCTATGGTGTAACAAGAAAATGCAGATGAAAGGAATACTGATGCAGCAACTGTGTTATGGTAATAAATAAGACTATATCTTATTCGTTACCATTATGCACTTGCTGAGTCAGTATATTTTCGTCTTGTATGTAGAGGAGTAATGAAAAATAATAATAAAATAACAAGTTAACTTGCTGGATGGGTATTTTTAGATCCACTTTTAGTGAATTTTTATTAAAAAATCAGTATCTAGTATATTATTTTGAAAAGTCGCCATGTTTCATGGTAATGAAGCAATTTCTACTCACAACTGTCGATGATACACATATCGAAGGGAAGCCCATTTTGAGCCATTTTCTCGGTTATGTTTATCATAGACAGTTGTCAGTAGAAATTGCTTCATTACCATGAAACATTGCGACTTTTCAAAATAATATACTGGATACCCATTGCAATTAGCATATACAGTTGTATTTATCATCGGCAATTCGCAACGGAAATTGCTTCATTCACTTTTCACACTCATTTAAGGTCGGAAACTAAAATAAAAACAAACAGTCCGAAGGGAAGCCCATTTTGACTCATTTTCTCGGTTATGTGTATCATTGACAGTTGTGAGTAGAAATTGCTTCATTACCATGAAACATTTCGACTTAAAAAAATACTCGATACCGTTTGCTATTAGCATATACAGTTGTATTTATCATCGGCAATTCGCAACGGAAATTGCTTCATTGACTTTACTAAAGTGATTCATTCACCTCACTGACCGTGGGAAATTTGTATCTTTAACGTGCCCAGCATCGCATGGGCACGGGACCAACGGCTTTACGCCCCCTGGGAAGGGCGGAACATGCAGATTACCTTGCTCAATCAGAATGGCACAACCTCTGTTGATGTTACTGATGTACTTAAAAAGGGAGGAGAGGGGAAATCTGGGATTGAACCCAGTACCCCTGGGTCCAGAGGCCCACGTTTTTTTCCCTTGACCTCCATGACTGAAAATTAACTTTTTACATTTCCGTTTTCCTACTGCTTTCTGCAAAATATGTCAAATATCGATTTATGTAGATGACACCATATTATAATTTATTTACATTATAAAAACATTTCTTCACCCCTTGATTTCCTTCTATATTTAAAGGTAATACTCATCTGGCAACAGTGCACATCGTCCAGGGTTCACTTCTGCGTTCCGATTCCACCCGAATTATTTGTTTACTAGTGAGGTGTCTACAACACAGGATTACCTAAACTAGCAATCTATGAGAAAAAAATGGCAACGCTGTGTGAAATTTCAACAGCTAAAGATAATTACCAATAAAAAAGGTACCTAATAACTGAAAAATACTCACTTCTAAAATTAAAGTAACCAAGAAAAGTCCATATGCTATATCCCTTTTTGATTTGACTTTACATCTGGTGAGCATCTGATCAATAAACACTACAGAAGGAGTAACAACTTGATGTCTGAAGTCTGAAGTAGGAAATAGCAAACTAACTAGTTTAAAGAAAATTAGATTTTCTAACCCAGGGTAAGTCCTCACTTTCTTTTTGTATTCTTCGTGTTTTTCTTTAATGACTTCAAGAAGAGCATTGTGAGCACTATCTTTGTCAAACTGAGCTAAATCAAATATTTGCGGCATCAAAGCGGTAAACCTTTCAAAACAAAGCTTTATAGACATCTTGTTGATGTTACTAGCTACATCATTCAGATATTGCAAAACAAATATGAACAGCTGTCCTAATTTATCCTTGTTACCTTCTGCAAGGCTCGGGTGGTAACATTTAATCATCCTTTCTATAATCACACTCTGATGATTTGATGAATATTTGCTAAACATGTTTTCAAATTCATCATAAGTGTTGGGAAATTCAAATGTGTAGGGCAATTCCTTCCTTGCTTTCTCCATCATCTCTTTTCTTTTTAACAAGTCTTTTTTAATTTGATCATCTAATTCACTTTTATTTACCCCACCAGAACTATCCACATCATTTGCTTCTGATAGTTTCCTTTTTTTATTAGAGACAATCTCATTATCGCTTTTCCTTTTTAAATTATTGCTATTATTATCTTGTTTATTGACTATTGTTTCCACATTAGTTGTGTCACAATCCTCCTCACTATCACTAGAATCCGCTCTGAGATCAGATAAATTATCTCCAGAATCACTTTCCTCATTGTCTTCTGAGCTTTCATTACCTTCTATCATAGTTTCATCTGCTGTCCCTTGTTCATCTTCTTCTCTTGCATTTCCATCATCATCGTCATTTGATTGATCTTCATTCCCATCTTTATTTATATTTATTTGTTTTCCTTTAAATTGGGCATCTATTTCAACATTAGCCTCACCTTCATCATTGTAAGTTAACATACAATCTTGATCAATCTCAGAATCATAAACAAAATCATCATCTAAATCATCAGCACTTCTATGTACATGTTTTGGTGCAGTATCTTCTACAAAACCTTTCATTCTACTTAACCTCTCTTGCTCTAGCTGATCCAACTTCTCTTTTTCTTCCTTGGCTATTTCATCTTCAGTTTTCAAACGGTCTCCAGCCTGAATTCTAGCTTCAAATTTAAGCTGTCTTGCTAACTTATCATAATCATCTAATTTTGGTTTTTCTTTTGATTCTTCTTCTTTACGTGTATTTTTACCCATAAGTGGCATAAGATCCTTCCATTCAGCATCTAGTTTCTCAGTTAATTCAAATGTTGCTTCTTTAGCTTTCTGCTTTTCAGCTTTTCGCTTCTTAGATTCAGCAATCAATTCATCGATGATTTCTTTATGTGTTTTTGCTCCTTCCCTATTAGTATTAGTGAATATTCCTCCAGCAAAATGAGCATTTGCAACAAAATCTGAGCCTAGCTTTCCTTGATCACCATCTACACTTTCATCATCTGACCTAGGATCATCAAACTTATCAATATCACTGATAGCTTTACCCTTGTGAGTCAAAACTTCATCATCAGCTAAGTTGAATATGGATTTCTTGTGAGCCCTTAACCTGACAGCCGTAAATCGAACCGTATTTCTGTCATTTTCGGACAAAACAGTACTTCGTTCACCAAGTCTTCTGTCCTTAAAAAGGTTTGATTTATTTTTCTGTTTAAATTCTTGTAACAAGGTCTCCTTACGTTTCTGTATGCCTTTTGCCCTAGAAATACCCGGCAAACCTCGGTCGTTTTTTGTTTTCTTGCCTAACACCTTCATTTTTTCTTTGTTTATGTGAACTTCAAATGCATTGAGTTTGGGTTTAGAAGAACTTCTAGGTTTATTAACATCTTCAGAAGACTTTTTCTTCTTGTTTTTAACTTTGGCCATTTTTTATACCAATAAATAAAAGAAGTACAACAATTCGTCACTACACAAACAGCAAAAAGCACACACGGCACACGCGTTTATGAATCTGAACCTGATGAGAAATGAAATGAAAATATAAACCTAACCTCAACACTCAACCTCAACCTTACTTTTTAAACTAAACACGCACGAACCGATACACGTTGTGAAATGAAGTCAACTACCTTGAACCAGTTTGCTTAAACCATAGACAATATCTATGGCTTTAACAAACAAGTGACAGGAAGTACGAGAACAAGGCATATATGTATTTTAAGGTACGACAAAGAGATACCCGTTTGACGTACAACAACCCTGCAGAGCTTTTGACTAAAGCTTGGTTCATACAATCGTTAATTGAGAAATCGCAGAGAAAACTAACCCTATTGGTTTATTTTAAATAATATTCTTATATTGTTTAAAATGGACCATAATAAGAATGAGTTTCGTGTTTCGCAATTCACGAGTGTATGAACCAAACTTTACAATATAGTTGTGCTTGTGTTTTAAGGCTTTGAACCACATAGAAAAGAGAAATGAAGCTGCTTATGATTTATTTACCCAGTATCCACAGAATAGCCATGTGGCTCGTCCATAAAACCGCTCGTTATAAAACGTATTTTATTTTCATATACCTACTGATCCTAACCCACTGTACCCACTACTTCTAAGCTAAAAAGTTAAAAAAATACTAGAGGCTTTCACATATAGTATATTTTTGGAGTGTTATTAATTTACGGGTAAATTATTTTTGGTAATTCATTAAGCAGGCTAATTAACTTGTTAATATGGTAAAAAAGAACTCACTGTGATTAGATTTTTTAATGTAAATAGTTTACCTGATGACATCGCCAAACGCATACAATAAAGTGTACTTTCGGGAGGTTGGAAAACACTTTTGCTCTGGAAACTCCTAAATTAGGAAAACCCTTAGGTTTACAGAAATTTATTACTTTTTAGATTATCAAATAATAGGGAAACATTTTTTTTACTTTAACGTCGGTCTATGCCCGCGACTATAGCCAATCACCGACGCCAGGCAGCAGTTTCACCTCAATATCCTAGAAATTTTGCTGAACCCTTGCCTTTCTGTGAGGAGGGTAGGGATCTTTATCGTGCCCAACATCGCATGGACACGGGACCGGCGGCTTACGCCCCCTCCGACGGGCGGAACTTGCAGATATTCAACTTGCTCAAATACAATGCCAGAACCTCAGTTGATGTGAATTTATTACAGTATGTACTGACAAAATGAAAGAGTAACCCTGGGAATCGAATCCAGTACCCTTCGGTCTAGAGGCACACGTTCTTACCTCTGAACCACCGAGATCTCTGGAAAGAAATTAAAAACTGTAATTTAAGTTAAAAAGGTTTTATCATAAAACTATGTGTTATAAAACAAAAATTGGTGATTAATGCCAATTAAAATATTTTGTGGTGTTAATAAATTGATACATTTTTGTAATATATATACTATTATTCCGTGCTTTTGTAATCTTGAAAGACAACATTATACACACTAAATTGTAAACATGGATATACAATCAAAAAGGTATACCGACGGTCAATGCTTTCAATGTGTAACATAAGGTATGTGTAGTAAAGTGTAGTCTGCGTACGCGAAAGATAGTAGCGATACAATGAGGCAAACAGGTTGGCGAGACACAGATATGCAATTGTCGGATAGTTGTCCAGTTGACGTAAACATTACAGATAAAAAAATATATGCCCAGTTTCACAAAGCTCGATTAAATATTTAACGGCCGGTTAGTTAATCAGGGCCTCAGACGACCAATCACAGCTACAAAATATTTGGTTGTCATGGTAAGAACCCGAATTATAGTCTGTAATTGGTCGTCTAAATGCTTGATTATCTAACCGGCCGTTAAATATTTAATCAACCTTTGTGAAACTGGGCAATAATGTTGTTTATTGAGCTGTCCGAGATGCTGTCATCACAATTCTAATATGGCTGCTGGTAGGCACACATTTGGAAGTACTCTATTGTTTTGAATAGCGGTGTATGACGTTCTCGTGTTTTTTAAAGAGTCTAGCTTGTAAATTGTTTATAAAAGTTCCCATTTGTTTAAAATTTGTGTAAATATAAATATAGTAGACAGTAGTGTGTTATAAAATAAAGTACTTTTTTTTAATTCAAAAATATGCCTACGACGTGTTGTGTTGTGAAATCCGGAAGTCGTGGTAATCGCGATAGAGTCAAGTTTTTCAGATCACCGAGTGTACTACAATCTCCGCTCAAACCCGAGTTGAATGAGCTCTCCAAAATTCGGAGATTAAGGTGGACACATGCAATTAAAAAAAAGGATATAATAGAATTTACACTCAATTATAGCAGAGTATACAGTAAGCATTTTATCACAGGTACAACTTCATTTCAGCTTTGATTTCACGTTTACAAGAGGTATTACTTAAATTGTAGGAAAACCAGCTGAATTAATATATCAAAATAATCCCGACTGGGTTCCTTCTCTACTCATGGGATATGGAGAAGATTCAAAGAGAGTGATAAAGCGAGTTGCTATCAATGCTGCTAGACAAGAAAGAGCAGAGAAGAGAATGAGAAATTGGATGAGCAAGTTCTGGAGTTACATAAAAATGATGTAACAATGCATTAGTCCTATAATATTGTATATTTTTAGGTAGCAGCTGAGATTACTGAGGAAACAAACACTACAAGCATAGATTTACAGCAAGTAAATCCTGCAGACGAAGCAGGTGGCAGTAAGATCAACGACAAAGGAACTCAAATAGATGTTACTCTAGAAAATTTTAGCCAGATTATGCTTTTCACTAGAGTCAACTAAAGGGCTTCAAAGAAAGTTGGAGAAATTTGAAATGGGCTACCATTTTTGAAAGACAATGACATCAAAGTCAAGTATTACACATGACTCAATACTTTTAAAAAGTTGGAAAGAGTAGTGGATATATTGAAAATACACATAAATTTTCATTTCAACAATACTTTATCAGTTTTTGGCCGAATAGTGTTGACACTGATTAAACTTAGGCTTAATCTAGATTTTAAGGATGTAGCTTATCGTTTTGGCATAAGTCCCACAACGGCTTCAACGTATTTTAAAAACATAATAGAAGTTATGTTTTTAAGGTTCAAAACATTAATTCTATGGCCAGATAGGGACATTTTAAAAAGAAACATGCCAAGATGCTTTCGATAAAGTTTTGACGATAAAATGTCTGTAATAATTGATTGTTTTGAAATATTCATCGAGAAACCATCATACTTATTAAAAGCAGCACAATGCTGGTCAAACCAGAAGCACCACCATACTATAAAATACCTGATATGTATAACGCCCTTGGGAACTGTCAGTTTTATAAGCGTTGCTTGGGGTGGCAGAGCATCGGACAAACATATAACTATAAACTCAAAGTTTCTAGACAATATTACATGTGGTAATATACATACTTAAAACATATAGCATCTTGTTTCTAACATTTTACTAAACTAAGTAGTTAACGATATCGAAAGCATCAACTGGTGGGAAACTATATAGTTCTTCACAAGGGGGCATTGGGCCCGTCGTCAGGTTATAGGGATCAATTCCTTCAATAATACGAATTTTCTCTCGATATCTTCTAGCAACGTCTTCATTTTCATTTTCCAGTGATAATAGCCATTTTAAACACGCGCAAAGCACAATTTCAAAAGTTAACATCCACGGAACACGAGTTTGTTTGTGTTTGTGTACCTACCAGCGGCCATATTGGTGGTATTTAAATCACGTGTTCTGGACAACTCTATACACTCAATAATGTCAAGTGACGTAGCATTATCCGTCCTTACCTTGGTAACAAAAATAACCAAATTTTAGACGGTTTTTGGTTTACCTGTGGAATTTGCGAAGAGATAGATTAAGTGCCCCCGCACAGCGTCTACAGAAAATCCTATCAATGGATCATTCAAACGGCACTGGTCTACTTAAAAAGCCAAATGGTGAATATACAAACATCTCAGAGGGTAGCACTAGAGTTCTCCTAAAGACCCAATTTCCAGGCTCACAAAATACAGAAGATAATTTGCACCAGAGCTGATCAAGAGTTGAGAAACCTAGTGAGAGTTGGGAAAACACTGGCAAATAAAATCTTCAATAATATTAACAGAATTAAATAGGCGATAGAGAGTTTTAAACCCTATAAATCGTCTGGTAGAGACGGCATATGTCCGGCTTTACCTATAACGGGGTGTTGTCATATCACAACCTACCTGCAACAAATATTCAGAGCTAGTTTAATCCTAGGATATATTCCACAGGCATGGAGAGGGGCAAATGTGATGTTTACACCAAAAACACGACGCCGTCCTATGGATGAAGCAAAGCCCTACCGTCCCATTTGCCTCACATCCGTTCTCCTAAAGACCATGGTGAAGGTATTAGACCAATACATTAAAAGTAAGACCGTACTAAGAAAACCGCTCCATGTACAACAATTCGTCTATAAGGCAGGCAGATCCACATTAGACACCCTACACTGTTTAGTGGGGGGGATATAAAAAAATTATTTGGCCAAACAAGTAGCCCTCAGTATTACATTAATTGACATAGAAGGTGCCTTTGGCAACACCTCCTATCAATCCATCAAACGGGCCCTATTAGAAAGGAAAGTGGAGTTCCCTATTGTAAGATGGATTGAGGCAATGCTAAAAAGCTGTGTTATCACAGCCACCACAAATGAAACCAGCGCAACAGTGACGACGGCAAAGGTTGTCCTCAAGGAGGAGTGCTATCACCTCTGCTGTGGTCGCTCGTTGTTGATAAACTTATCATTATATTAAGCGGAGCTGGATTCATAGTCCAAGGATACGCAAATGACATTATCATAACAGTAAAGGGCCAGCACGATGCTATAATATCTAGCCTAATGGAAACAGCTCTAAATGTAATAAAAAAACTGGTGTGAGGTGTGAGACAGAGGGACCTAATGTCAATCCCCATATAAGACAGTTCTTGTCCCATTCACCAATGGAAGGAAATTAAATTAAAAAGCTCCCACTCAAAAGGATCAAAATACAATTTCCCGAAGTAGATTAAATTCTTAGGGATCTTCTTAGACCAAAAACTAAATTGGAACACACACTTGGAAAACCTCTTTCGATAGCCACAATGACAAATCACAACATGCCGTAGAATCGTAGGAACGAGTTGGGGGCTGAATCCCAGAATGGTACACTGGCTGTATCAAACTGTGGTCAAACCTATGGTCACATATACATCTATATAGTATGGTGGCCACAAGATGGAACAAACCTCAACACAAAGGAAATTGCGAAAATTGCAGAGACTGATCTGTCTTGGAATAACGGGAGCTATGGCATCATGCCCTACAGCTGCAATAGAGGCAACAGCACTGCACATATGCGTGAAGGGGGAAGCAGCACTAAGTGCTTCAAGACTACTCCAAGCGGACAAATTTGAATCAGGAGACTTACTTGAAAATTCTAGAAATGATTCCATTGGAATCGCTCGCCAAACCAACAGACCACATGCCAGCCAAAATCCATGAAGCAATTGGCTACGAAAAACAAAGTAACTTTGATGTGGATACCAGGACATCAAAGCATTGAGGGAAATGAGGAACAAGATAGCGTGCAAAAAGGGCAGCAACAACATCATTCTATGATCCAGAGTCATATTGTTGGCCAACAAAACGCCACGTTAGAAATGAACTTGATACTGGGAAGAAGAACCAAATGCTGTCATACTGTAGGAAAACGCCAGGCTTAAGGCAGGCAAAACAGTTCATCATATCCACAGAGAAGTTTAACGGTTTCTTGAATTGAACAGGAATATCTTGAGAATAATCACATGACTTTTCACCAGACACTCCCCAGTAAGGTATCTTATCAAGATAGGTAACGCGAACAGTGGAAACTGCAGATACTGCACTGAAGCAGCAGAAACAACAGAAGACTTGCATGGCCCAGATCTGCAAAAGGCTCAAACACCTTGAAGGGGTGATCCAAACACCCCTGTAAATAAATGTTTTTCAAAAAATTGTTTTATGAACATTACTAGGACCCCCCTGGATGTACAAACCACAAGAAAAATTTATTGTTCACACTCCCTAAGGAAGCTACGGGACCAGGAGTGAATAAGGGTGCTGGGCGGGGTAGGTAGTAAAAAGGAAATATGAGCAGAAAATGCGAAGAAAACTGCTTGAAAGCTGCCTATTTTAAGCCCTATCCCCCTGAAGCCCTGCTTACCCCGCACAGCACCCCCATTCGCCTTACCTCCCGTAACCTCCTTGGGGTTTTTCTTGTGGTTTATGCAACAAGGGTGGTTGTATGCACACGAAAGGGGAAGGAAAATGCCTACGACGAAGCTGCGCCCCCCGGTTCAACTTGTGACTTGGGTGGGGGGTGCTTCGTCGTGGGGATTTTCCTTCCCCGCGTGCACATAACCACCGTCGTTGCATAAACCACAAGAAAAATTTATTGTTCATATCCAAGGAAGTTACGGCACCTGGGGGAATAGGGTTGCTGTGCGGGGTATGCAGGGTTTAAGGGGGGTATGGCTTCAAGATGTGAAAAAGACAGCTTTCAAGCCAGTTTTCTTCTCATTTTCTGCTTATATTTCCTTTTACTACCTACCCCGCCCAGCACCCCTATGTCCTATGTCCTGGTCCCGTAACTTCCTTGGTGGGTGTGAACAAGATATTTTTCTTGTCGTTTGTGCATCCAGGGTGGAGGGGCTAGGCATGTTTCTGAAAACAGTTTTTGGAAAAGCGTTCGGGAGCTAATCTGCAAATTGACCCCAAAAAAAAGAAACTAACTGTTTGGTAACCAGAGTAACGAATACTTTTACGAATGAATACTCGGAACTTTCGGTACTTTTAAGTAACGGATACTCAGTAACGAATAGTTACAACATTATTGATATGCTTATAACCAATCGAATGGAGTATTCAAGACCGCAAGTGGATTTATCATGATAAATTTTGTCGGAAAACGCCTAATTATAACATTCGCCAATCATCTGATAAGCGATCTACAATCGTATAATAAATAATCACAATTACAATTACCCGTGTCAGTGTCACCCACCATCCATCGACAAAAGTGAAAGTTTTTGAAAAGTCAGATCCTCAATAATAATATATAACACGACACAACTAAAAGTGAAACTTGACTTCTTTATTTACATTTCCTTAAAATTTTATGTATTCCGATACAGCATAATGGCTTAGACAAAACGGTCATCTAAATATTTTCAAACTGCTTTCTATTGTTGCTTATTTAAATTACTTGTTATGATAGTTCATCCAAATTTCAAACATATTTACTAAAGTAGTCTGTTATAAAAATGAGTAGTAGCGATGATTCCTTATCAACTGAACCTGTTAGTCCTGTACAAGGAGCTGAACCACCAAAATCTCCAAGCAGAATGACCATACCTGTGGCAGAAGAACACTCAACGAAATACTGTTGGGTGTGTTTTGCTTCAGATGAAGAAGACGAAGACTTGGCATGGGTGCAGCCTTGTAGATGTAGAGGAACTACTAAGTGGGTAAGGTTTTGCCAGTGTTATTTATTATCAAAATGTTTGGAAAATGTTATGTATACTGTTTACATGTGACGAGTTTATTTAGTTTCTAGTAGCTTCGTGTATTAGAGCTAAGTATGTTACAGAAATTGGAACAGTACGAGATAATATGATAAGGTTTTTAATGTCTTCTCAAGCATAACATATGTAATTTGCTCTGCCTGGTATGCTAACCCCGACCCCGATCAAAACAGATTCATCAAAGCTTGCGTAGCTAGTTTGCCAACTGGGCCACAGTGGCTCTAAGAGTTTTATCTCGATCATCTTTCTGCCACTTTCCTGATTGACAGGGAGCTCTACCTATAGAAAAACAATCAGTAATAAAGCTCGATATCACAAAAACTTATAAATACAATTTGCAGAATCCAATTCACCACTATACAGTTTTCAGACCTGACGATCATTTCGGTAACAAAGTTAGCATCTTCAGACAGATGAATGAACTTTATTTCATTCATTTCATAAGATTATTCATCCCCTGATGACGCTAACTTTGTTAGCAAAATAATGTTCAGGTCTGAAAACTATTGTTGAATTAGGTTCGGTAAATTTGCAGTTTAACTCACGGACGATTTTTAAATTTTTCTCTTCAGAAACGTGCCTAGAACCCCCCCCTGGACGCACAACCCACAAGAAAAATTTCTTGTTCTCACCCCCCAAGGAAGTTACGGGACCAGGAGTGAAGAGGGGTGCTGGGCGGGGTAGGAAGTAAGGAGGAAATATGAGCAGAAAATGCGAAGAAAGCGGCTTGAAAGCTGTCTTTTTCACATCCTGACGCCATATCCCCCCTAAACCCTGCCTACCCTGCACATCACCCCTATTCACGCCAGGTCCCGTAACCTCCTTAGGGGGTATGAACAAAAAAAATTTCTCGTGGTTTATGCAACGGGGGTGGTTGTACGCACGCATGGGGAGAAGGAAACCCCTACAGCGAAGCACCCGGAAACACACCCCAAACCCCTCCTCCTCCGAGAAAAGGGCTACCCTTAAGTAGGCGGGTTCCGTCATTTCATGCATCGCGAGAGCGGCATTGCCGGATAGTGCTTATTGCTGTAGGGGCCTGCCTGACCTGACCTGACCTGACCTGACGTACAGGGCAGGTCAGGCCAGGTCGGTGATGCTTAAGCAGTTGGATCCGGTCCATGCATCACGAGAGCGTCATTTCATGCTGCATTGGCTCCTCCCTGGCCTGACGTTTCTGACCAACAGGGCTGCCTGACCTGACCTTCCTGACCTGCCCTGTAGGTCAGGTCAGGTGAAAGTCAGGTCAGGGAGTCCTGTTGGTCAGATACGTCAGGCCAGGGAGGACCCTAGAGCCATAAGCACAGTCCGGCAATGCTGCATGAAATGACGGGGCCCGTCTACTTAAGGATCGCCCGAAATTTACACAAAAGAACAACAAATTTACACAAACTTACCTTAACATATCAGGAAAATGATGTAGGTCCGGCACTTGTGTAGGCAACCTGACCTGACCTTGTAATTTGACGGCCTCGACATGGCAATTTCCTCGCCACAAAAACAACATAGGAAACAAATAACGCGTCACCGACCAAGAAAAGGGGCCACACATGCACCTTATAAGCCACTATAATATCACTGGTCAACAACAGAACAAGGTAAACAGCACACAATTTCAGAAAAAATGTTCGTAATACAGGAATGTATGAGAAAACGTACAAAGCGCACTGGTACTAGCGCCGTACTGAAAGCGATGTGTAAACTGTCAGTTATAATGACAATTTCCCATATTCTGATTCCAGAATATTCTAGGGATTCCCAAACACAATGGACACCTTATGCCAAATGTAATGTTTAGGAGGGAATGAGACGGCACGTGACAGGACCGTACTAAGAAATTGTTAAAAAACTGTGTAATGTGTAAACAACTTTAAATGCGAATAACTCGGGAAATAAGGGAGAACAAAAGGTAACATTTGCGTCAGCGCGTATTTAAGACACCAAACTTTATCTATCAGCAGTCGATATTTTTCAAATCGTCCGTGAGTTAAACTGCAAATTCACCTTAGGTTCTCCAAATTGTACTTATCAGTGCTCATCACAGGTTCCAATCTTCACTCAATGACAAAAACTTCTTCAAAGATATGACTTTCCCATTTAATATGTCTTCCCACGATGAAGTATATAGTTTAAGATTTCAGGTGACTTTATTACTGAGAGAATGCAATAAAAAATTATATTCACCTAGTTTTTCACACCTTATGGTGAATTCAATATTTAGGTAACTTAAAATTTATTACAAACATCACAAAAGGGTGAATTTGCACATCATCCATTTTGTCAACATGAACATTCCATAAACTCAAAATGTTTGTAAATATTACTATCAATCTGTTATACAGGGTGTAAAAAAGTGTTGAATATTGCTAATATTTTGAAAACCACAACTATTTTTTTGACACTTGGTATATAGATGTAAGTACTAAAATTGGTAAATCTACAGATTAGATCCCGAACGCTTTTCAAAGAATTGTTTTCAGAAACATTACTAGGAAACCATAAGAAACGTTTCTTGTCTCTCTACCACCACCACCCCTTCCCCCCCTCCCTCGGGAAGTTATGGACTAGGAGTAAATAGGGGTGCTGAGCGGGGTAGGTACTAAAAAGGAAATATGAGCAGAAATTGCATGCAGAGCTTGGCGGGTTGTGCTGGGATGGTATGGATGAGCTTCGGGATGTTAATACTATGCTTAACTTTTTCTATTCCAGAATTTACGACTTGCTTGATCTGTATGTTCCCATGACTGCTCCAGGTGCATGTAATAGGTATCCCCGTGATTTTCTAAAGAAATTAAGGTTGGTATCAAATAAAAATATTGATTGTGGTGTAGGTTTAAGAAGTCTGAAAATGTGGAGTTTCTGGATAGATTTAGGGAGCTGAGACAAAAAGTTAAGAGAGACATGTATCTTTCTCGAGTATAAAATACTTCCAGAGGGTTGAAAGAGAAGTTCGGTGTAATCCTAAAAAATTCTGGAACTGCTCTTCTCGGCACCGTCAAAACTTTTCTACTGGGAATTCATCTAACCAGCAACAGGCAGTTGACAGTTTTGCTTTTTATTTCACAAGATGTTCTGGTTCCACCTCCACGTCATCAGCTACATCCGCCAGCCTGGCTTCAAGTGACATCACAATGTTTTTTGTTGTTAACTTTACAGATGATGAAATCATTTCAGCTGCTAAGAGAATTAAGGCTAACATGTCCTGTTGACCTGACCTAGTTCCTTGCTTCTTGGTGCGCGACTGCTTATATGCTTTCTTGACTCCACTCAAGAAAATTTTTAAATTGATTCTTAGATCTGGAACATTCCCTGCGATTTGGAAGCTGTCACGAGTGTTCCCTGTCTTCAAGGCGGGGGATAGTGGTGATCCATCAAAATATCGACCAATAGCCATACTATGTGTCTTCTGTAAGATTTTCAAGGCCTGCCTTTTTCAGCTAATATTGTTTCACATCAAAAACAGACTATTTCTCAGCATGGTTTCATTCCAGGCAGATCGACTGTGATGAATTTAGTTGATGTTACACAGTTCAGTGTGTGCTCTCGACCGCTCTTCACAGGTTGATGTTATGTATACAGGGGGGGCTTCGTCGTGGGGATTTTATTTCCCCTCTCGCGTACACACAACCACCTTCGTTGAATAAACCACCAAAAAAATGTCTTGTCTATACCCGCCAAGGAAGTTACGGCACCTGGGGGAATAGGGGTGCTGTGCGGGGTAGGCAGGGTTTAAGGGGGATATGGCTTCAAGATGTGAAAAAGACAGCTTTCAAGTCCGTTTTCTTCGCATTTTCTGCTCATATTTCCTTTTTACTACCTACCCCGCCTAGCACCCCTCTTCACTGCTGGTCCATAACTTCCTTGGAGGGTGAGAACAAGAAATTTTTTTTGAAAAGCGTTGAGGAGCTATCTGCAAATTTACCCTTAAATTTATTACTCTGTTGACAAGTAAAAAAAGTATGTGTAACTATACAGACTGGCTCAGAAATAATACCAACATTTTTATTTCAAATCGAACAAATGTTTTTGCGACTTCTGAATTTACATCTAATTTAAGGTCTAACTGTATTTGAAGTCTTTTTCCATTCACTACTGAAAAAATGGTTGTTAAAAACAATTTTCAAAAATTGTTAATATTTCGAAAACTATGGAATATATTTTTTTGACTAGGTATATTGATGTATTAAGTTCAATACACTTTTGACAAGGAAGAAAGTATGTGTAACTATAATAATAATAATAATACTTTATTCGTTCCATAAATACTCTATTGGGTGTAGAACATGTCATTTGCGAATATAAAATAAATGTAAATATAAATCTAAATATAAACATATATACACACATATATAACACTATAACAAACAATAACAAATGTATACACAAAATCAAAACATAAAATAAAATATCGTCAATGCAGCCGTATTAATTCGATAATATAAAACTTAGACTTCACAAAGCAGCCACACACCCACATATACACCCCACAAATATTGTATTAACCCCCTCAGAGAAAGCATGCAGTGGTGAATGTGGCCATGCTAAAGTGACAGCTATTCATCTTGATCTTGGAGTGCTGGCCATATGTATCCGTCCCTGAAGAATTCATTGCAGGAATAGTAACACTTTCTCAGTAGAATATCCTTTAGTTCTTTTTTCAGTGTTTTTAGGTCCACATTTTTCCAACAGAGAGGTAGGTGATTGAATATTTTTATCATAAGATATTCTGCATTTCTCTGCACTTTTGTTAATGGTGTTTTTGGAAGTAGGAGTTTCTGATTCAATCTGAACCTTGTATGATGCTCATGCTCAGGCAGGTATTTTGAGAAAAACGACATATTTTGCTTGACAAAACAGGACGCATTCCAATATGTATACACAATGTAGGGTCAGTATCCTCTTCTCTGTGAAATACTGCCTGCAGGACTCTCGAGGTTTCAGCCCATACATGGACCTGACACAAGACTTCTGCAGTATGAATATGCGGTCCACATCCACAGAGTTTCCCCAGAACACTATGCTTAAGTATTGCATACACATACGCATAATAAACCATAAGACATGTGCCCTCATTCACACTTCTCTGCAGCACTCTTAAGGCATATGAAGAACTAGAGATCTTGGGAGCAATATACTCTATGTGTTTCCTCCAGTTCACATTATTGTCTATAATCAGGCCAAGAAACTTGCTGCTTTGTGAAGTCTGCAACTGAGTGTTACCACAATTTATCGTCATTGCTTCTCCTCCAACAGCAGAAAATTTTATTAGCTGTGTTTTTCAGCATTCATCTTCATTTGATTTGCGCTAAACCAAGTGTCAAGATCTCTCATTACAGAAATCATCTTATATTCTAGTTCATCTATCTGTCGCATGTGTAGGATGATCGAAGTGTCATCTGCATATAAGACTGTTTTGTCGTTGAGATGTGTAGGCAAGTCATTAATGTAAATTATAAACAGCAGTGGGCCCAGCACTGACCCCTGTGTCACCCCTCTCTTAACTGTCTCTACTGAAGAATAGATGTTTTTACCTGTAGTTGTGTGTTTACTACGGATACACTGTTTTCTGTGGGTCAGATATGATTTCATCAACTTCAGCACCGTTCCCCTTACACCAATCATCTCCAACTTTTCATAAAGTATCTGACAGTCTATGCTGTCAAAAGCCTTGGACAGATCCGCGAAAACACCAACAACCTCCTCTCCAAGAGCCATAGCCTGCAGAACCTCTGAAGTGAATTGGTAAATTGCTCTTGTCGTGCTTCTTTCTCTTATGTAAGCATTCTGCAAATCACTGATTATGTTGTATCTTTCAAGGTGTTCCACAATTCTGGTGACAATAACTCTCTCGCATACCTTTGCTATCACTGGGGTTAGCATAATAAGTCTGTAATTTGAGGGGTCAGAGGTATCACCCTTTTTGTAGATTGGCACACCAGCCGACATCTTTAGATCATCTGGGAAGGCTCCAGTCGTCATACATTCATTGATGGCCTCTGCAAGAGGTGTAGATATGATGTCAGCATTATCCTTCAATATCTTAATAGGCAGCTCATCAATTCCCACTGACATGGTATTCTTGAGGCCCCTAATTATTTTAAATACTTCCAAGTGACAAGTTGGAGTCAGCGTCATGATCGAATCTATATTCATCATGTTCTCAGTCTGAATTTTTGGCCCCCTAACTGGATTATTCATATTGTCGCAGATATTAATAAAAAACTTATCAGACTATTTAGTTTCTCCTCTACACTCGAAGAATCAGGATATATACTGTCAAGGTTCATCCCAGGTTTATGCTGTGTCCTTCTGCCGGTCGATGCATTCACAATTCGCCAAGTTGCAACAACTTTATTTTGAGCCTCCTGAAGAATTTTTGAACTGTTATTTATTTTCGACTTACGTATTGCATGCTTAAGTAACCTACAATATCCCTTATAGCATTCATTACTCACTTTTTTTTTCTGAAGCTCGGTGTATAAAAATCTTTTTGTTTGGCACATTTGTCTGATATCATCGTTCAGCCATACTTTTTCATGCGTAATTTTATTTCTAATTCTGGTGTGAACACAGTGCTTATTATATGTGCCGAGGTTTTTGTCAGATATAAACTTATATTTTATATTGGATCCATTCAGGTTCTCCATGTTCCAATCCACGCTTGACAATTCATCCCTAATCAGAGATTTGGTCACCTCATTATATTTACGCACACATCTGAAGGATGCTTCCTCTTTGACATTGGCTCCCTCTATGGTGGCCAGGATGGCATAATGATCTGACAGAGCCGATACAACAACGTCACCTCTACATGTGCTATCATTGGTGATAACATTGTCAATTGTAGTGGCTGAATCATTGCCAACTCTTGTGTAATCTTTTATAATTGATGTCATATTGTATGAAGATAGTACATCTTCAAGCTGTGTTAGTCGCTTGTTACTTGATTTAAAATCGATGTTGAAGTCTCCACAGTAGTAGGCTCAAGCATACTAAATACATGTTCCAGAACCGACACGAATAGTTCAAAGTCTCCTGCTGGTGGTCTGTAGACAGAAATCACTATCATTTTTGGTCTCCGAATTTTGATGGCTGACAGTTCTATGTGCATTTCTACACTTTTTTCTTTAACCTCTTCAATTTCCTCGGATATCACACTATTTAAAACGTATATGCAGCTGCCCCCTTTTTCTCTCGATGATCTACTATAACAGCTAGCAAGATAATAACTGTCCAAACCCACTAACTCCTGTGGCCTCAGATGATGTTCCGTCAAGCAAATCACCCACACCCTTTGGCCCAAACTACTTACAAATTCCTCTACATCTGATATCTTATTTCTTAAACTTTGTATATTTTGAACCAAAATGGTGAAATTAGCTGCATTGACACTGTCTTCCGCTACATCTAACTGTTCTAAACTGCTTAGCCTAAAAAAGGACCGTCATTACAAAGAGTTTTTATCTCCCTTAATACAGGAAAATGTCCCGCACACGTATACTTTACAAAGTGTCCAATCTTGCAGCATAAAACATGTTTCACTGACTCTCTGAGCGAGTACCCAAACCCAGCATAGCTCTCATGTGTCAGGTGTAGGTTTATATCAAATAGACTAACCCTATACAAACTATGCATACGAGAAATGTGTTTACTTAACAAAGCAATTATACTTAAAAATAGAGTTGTTTTTACCGAGTTCATATTTATTACACACATATGGAACTGTCGTAAATATTAGGTTTGTATAGCTCATTCTAGTGGTCATTTCCGATACATAATTTAGTTTCAACCCGTTATTCATTACAACCATTATCACATCTCTGCCAGAGAAGTTTGCACCCTGACACTCAGCTGTCTTCAGCAGTTGTGTGCATTTAGCATTTGATTTAATAAATACCTCAACCTGATAGTCTTTCATCACCCGCAGCATATATTGCGCCAGGCCCCTACCATCTTCACTTGCTATCAGTAAAAACCTCGGCCTACTTTCTATCTTATTGTCTATACAGTAACTATACAGGATGACTGAGGAATAATACCAACTTTGTTATTTTAAATGTAAGACCCTCTATATTTTGGAGATTCTAATAAGCATTTAAGAGATAAATTCAGTAATGTAAGTTTTAAGTTGTTTATTCTTCATAATGAGACATTCATGTAGTAGAACTGAATGCAGTCACATTAATACATTGAAACTATGAAGATAAGTCGTCTCATTTGTAATGTTGCTAGGTGCCTTATCTGCAGTCATAAATTTGACAGTTTTTGTCAAATGTTCTTAAGCACAGATAAGCGTACGTTAACAGAAATTAACATGGTAGCTCTAACAGAAAAAGAAAAAAATGAAGTGGTAATAATGGTTGGATATGGTGACTGCAAGAGAACACAAGCGGAAGTTGTGGATCAATTTCATCAAGCTTAGCCTAATCGGCCTGCGATTACCCAATCTTGTGTAAATAAACTTCTAAGGAAAGTCAATGAAACAGGAAGTTTACAAGACAGACCAAAAACAAGTAGACCGAAAAGCACCACTAGTGATGATGTGGCTATTAATGTTTTTGTTGATTTACAGGACAATCCCAATCAATCGCTTTGACAGATCGGCCAATAACACAATATGTCTCACATGTCAGTTAAAAACTGATTCAAAAGCGAAAAGATACATGCCTTCAAGATACATCTAGCTCAAGAACTTATAGAGGATGATTTTGATAGAACAGAGTTTTGTGAAATTATGATAAAGAGGTGCAATGTTGATCCCAATTTTGTAAATAATATTCTCTTTTGCGACGAGGCTACATTTATGCTTAATGGCACCGTCAATAGGAACAGTTTTAGATATAGGTCAGCAGACAATCCATCGTGGGTCGCTGAAGCACACACGCAAAGACCACAAAAAGTCAACGTTTGGATAGATATCATAGGCCATAATATCATTGGACCATTTTTCATTAACGAAAACCTTACGTCAGAACTTTATTTGCAATTGTTACGTAAACAGATTATGCCACAATTAGAAACTCTATACCCAAACTGAAGAGATATTTTGTTTCAGCAGGACAGTGTTCTTGCACATTTTGGTTTGCAAGTTCGTCAATTTTTGTACCAGACATTTCCAAATCAATGGATAGGAAGAAGAGGTGAATTGAGTGGCCCACGAGATCCCCAGAGCTCACATCTCTGGACTTTTATTAGTCTGGTGATTTAAAGAGTAAAGTTTACAAACATAGGCCAGATGATAACCAACCTTTTTGAGATTAGAATTAGGAATGAACTTCGTAAAAGAATTCTTCGAGCAGCAGCCGCAAGAATTCTTTAAGCAGGGTATACATCAGTTGGTGAAACAATGGGATATGGGCTTTAATAATAGTGGTAATTTTTTGTAAATATATTTGCCAATAATTTTTTTCTGAACCAAAGATGGGTTTCAATTGAACAAGCCTCGTAATAACCCTTTTCCTGCATTCTTAACACTTTTTAGACTTCAGATGGATATCCCCAAATTATGATGCTGTAGCTAGCTATGCTGTGAAGGCAACCATAGTAAGTCAGCCCGGCTATGTCATCACCAGTGACCTGTTTTATTCTTTGAATTAGGTAGGTAGCTTTAGCTAATTTGTTTAACAGATTTTCAACATGAGTGATCCATGACACATCTTCTCACAATGTAATGCCCAGAAATTTTGCCTTCTTCACCATGATGTATGGTTGTGATAACTTGTGTCTTATTTGTATTCATGGTTAGGTCATATGATTTAAACCAGTCTTCTGCCTGTGCTAGGGTTTCCGATGTTAAAGTCTCAGTAATGCTGCAGTTTACAGCATTATTTATAAATACAGTGTCATCTGCATAAAGGCAAGTGCTAGTAGCCGTTATGTTGTCTGGTAAATCATTTGGGTAGATTATAAAAAGAAGTGGTCCTATTATTGAACCTTTAGGCATTTCCCTAATAATGCATCACTATTCCGTTAATTTTTACCCTTTGCTTTCTACATGAGAGATAGGAACCTAATATGTCATAAGCTTTCCCTCTGATTCCATAAAAGTATAATTTTTCCAACAGTATATTGTGTGAAACTGTGTCAAATGGTTTACTTAAATCACAAAAGTGAGCTTGTGACAGCTGCTTTTTGTTGAATGCTTGTATTGCAGTTTCAACCACCTGTATAACGGCTTCGGCCGTGCTGCTATTGTTTTTGTATCCATGCTGAAATTTACTTATTGCATTGTTCTTGTTCATTAAGAAATAAGGTGGTTTTTTATCAGTGTTTCAAATAGTTTTGAAAATACAGGTGACCTATAATTTATTGGTGTCTTTATGTCTCCACCCTTATGGACAGCTACAAAATCAGTTAACTTTAATTTTTCTGGAAGTACCCTTCTTGAAGACATATGTTTATGACTGCTGTCAGCAGTATAACAATATATACCATTATATTCTTCAATGACTACTGTAATACAATAAGAATCGCTGTAGGATTTACTTTTTAAAATAGTTGTGGCAGGTATAATTTCTTCTTCGTCAACAGGTTTAATGAAAATTGATCTTCGATACATTTTATGTTTCAGTAGTTTTTTGTAGGATTGTTGGGTGGAGTCACTTTGCTTAATCTGATTTCTAACTTGGATAAAATAATTATTTAATTGGTCAGGTACTGACTGCTCACATCTATCAAGATTTTTAGTTTCTTTTTGAGAATGTATTACCTTCCATACTGTTTTTGTTTTTTGTTTGTTCTCAGATGTATTTATACAGTGTGTAACTCTTTCTTGTTTAGTTTTTCTATTGGGTTTTTGGTAATCTTGTTTTAAAGACTCATACACTTGCCATGATTTTTTATCATTTTTAACCTCAGCTATTGTGTAGACTGCATCAAGTGTATTCTTAATCTTCAATAATTTTGGGGTTCTAACAAAGTTTGTTATTTTTGCAAATTTTTATGCTTTTTCAGGCATTGTTTGATTCATAAGGCCAGTAAATTATTATGAAATGTAGCACACGGTTACAGCAAGTATTCTGCAAGTTTATGCTTCTCTAATAAATAAACTTTTTTGTTGAGGTTTTATTTCATATGACAAACTTACTATTTGACTATGATGGTCAGACATGTGCGGCTGAATTGCGTTTGTTGTTATATTTTCTTTAACTGCATTTGTAACTATGTTATCAAGACATGTATTTGTAGTTTTTGTAACTCTCGATGGTTCTTTAATTATGTAAAACATACGATATACAGGGTATTCAAATAAAAATAATTAAAAAACAATTACTGACACATATCCAAGGATATATTGATATGTAGTTGGCTTGGAATCGTTCTAGTAGGCAAAATTGATTTTAGTTTGCTATTTTTTTAGTTATGATGTTTTTATAAGGGTTATCGGAGCACGAAATTTTTGCTAAGATGTTAGAAACCTTAGGGTATCACTTGTCCTTTGTATGCTACTATAAAAAATTGGGTTGGGGAATTTAAAAGAGGACAATCAAATGTCAAAGGTGAGCACTACTCTGGGGATCAATTTCTGTGACAACCAAAGAAAACATTGATAAATGAAATGATCATAGAAGATTGACAAATTAGGCTGAAACGTGTAGCAAAAACATTGAACATTTCATATGGACTTGTATTTGATATTGTTCAACATGACTTTCAAATGAGAAAGCTTTCAGGCAAATGAATTCGGAAATGCTTGAACACTGATAAAAAGGGCGCTCGTTTGACAATATCGAGGGAAATGTACCATTTTGATGAAGATTCCTAAGCTTTTTGGGCCGCCTTTCACTATGGATAAACATGGGTCCATCACTAAGATCCAAAGACTAAAGAGCAATTGAAAACATTCTGTTTCTTTATGACCTTATAAATTCCGCATTCAAAGGTCAGGTGGCAAGGTTCTTGCTTCAGTTTTCTGGAACAAAAATGGAATAACTGCTAGCTTTTCTGGAACAAAATATAACTGCCACGGTACTACATTATAGTGAGTTGCTAACTAAATTACGTGATAGAAGACCGAGGTTGGACTCTGTGGTTGGAAACTGATTCTGCTTTTTGTTTCAAATTACACGATAAAATTTTGGAAAAACGTTGCAGAAAACTGCCTATGGTATGCTGTTTTTACAAGGCAACACCCCTGCTCACAAGTCCTCGATTGCACTGCAAACAATTGATAAAATTGGGTTAGAATAAGTTGACCATCCTCCCTTTTCTTCGGATTTAGGATCTCTGGACTATTATCTATTCCAAAAGTTTGAGAAACATTTGAAAGGTAGATGATTTTCGACAAACAATGAAGCCATATGTGTCATTTGGGAATTGTTTGAAGACCAGGATAAAGAATTTTGTTAATGGATTTAGAATTGCTTTACGAACGTTTTGCTAAGAGTGTAAGTCTCGAGTAGATTATGTTGAACATAAACATATGCGAGTATCACAAAAAACATCAATAATGGTGGATGAAAATGACAGTTAGCTGAGAAGTCCTGCCGGGACTTGCAGACTGAAGTGATGGTGGCGAGTAGCGAGTGGCGTGATTCAACGACCTTCGTGATATTAGCCAGGGAAGTAGTTGTCTTCACTCCCTAGTTTCTTCCCACAGCTTCCTTTCTATTATACATAATGATATGTTTTTAATGTATATTTTGTATTTTTGTGTTTTCAGTTGTCAGCTCATTCACATTAAAATAAAGATAGCAATTGGTAATACTGTTAAGAAAAAATGTCAGATAAATTGTTGTAGGAAAAATATTTATTGTAAAAAGAAATCAAAACTATACTAGACATTGAACATTTTAAGATGTACGCCAGGGTCGCCATCTCGGTGCCGAACCAGGTAGTATGTTGCCATGACAGCTCCAGTTAACACAAAATTTTATAGAGACTGTGTACAACCAACTAACCATTTTGTAAATTGTCAGCCCTGGCTCATTTCTTCCCTAATATAGGGGCAATATATGTAAGGCTAGATATATTCTCACCATAATTAGAACCGCAGACCGGTTTCGCTCTGATTAGAGCTCGTCATTGTAATATACTAATTACAGCGAGAACACACCTATAAAGTAATACGGCTGTGGTAGCCAGCCTCCTAGAACATTGTGAGATGTACGACAGGGTCGCCATCTCGGTGCGGAAGCAGGTAGTATGTTGCCAGGGCAGCTCCAATTAACACAAAATGTTATAAAATAGAGACTGTGTACAACCAACTAACAATTTGGTAAATTGTCAGTCTTGGGCCAATGTATGTAAGACTGGATGTATTCTCGCCATAATTAGAACCGCAGACCGGTTTCGCTCTAATTAGACCTCATCAGTGAGATATACTAATTACAGCGTGAACACACCTATAAAGTAATATGGGAATGGGCCATGGCTAACAATTTACAATTTTGTTAGTTGGTTGTACACAGTCTCTATTTTGTAACATTTTGTGTTAATTGGAGATGTCATGGCAACCTACTACCTGGTTCTGCACCGAGATAGTGACCCTGTTGTACATCTCACAATTTTTTTGGAGGTTGGCTACCATTGCCGTGGTGAGAATACATCTAGCCTTACATACATTGTCCCTATATTATGGAAGAAATGGGCCAGGGCTGACAATTTACAAAATTGCTTGTTGGTTGTACACAGTCTCTATTTTATAACATTTTGTGTTAATTGGAGCTGTCGTGGCAACATACCACCTGGTTCCGCACCGAGATGGCGTCCATGTCGTACATCTCACAATGTTCTAGGAGGCTGGCTACCATAGTCGTATTAGTTTATAGGTGTGTTCTCGCGGTAATTAGTATATTGCACTGACGAACTCTAATTAGAGCGAAACCGGTCTGCGGTTCTAATTATGGTGAGAATACATCTAGCCTTACATACATTGACCAGTTTTGCTCTAATTAGAGCTCATCAGTGAGATATACTAATTACAGCGAGAACACACCTATAAAGTAATACGGAAATGGGCCATGGCTGATAATTTACAATTTTGTTAGTTGGTTGTACCCAGTCTCTATTTTATAACATTTTGTGTTAATTGGAGCTGTCGTGGCAACATACTACTTGGTTCCACACCGAGATGGCGACCCTGTCGTACATCTCACAATGATCTAGGAGGCTGCCTACCATAGGTGTGTTCTCAAATTAGTATATCGCACTGACAAGCTCTAATTAGAGCGAAACCGGTCTGCGGTTATAATTATGGTGAGAATACATCTAGCCTTACTAGACATTCCTTGAATTTTTTTATAAATGCCAACAAAACTGTTCTTGAATGTAAAGAAAGCTGTTACAAGAAATTATATATTTTCTGATGTCATCATCAGTGCCAATACCTGACATCCCAAAAGTGAAAGAAACCAGTAGATGACATACGATTTCCTAATAGGTGACACATTTTAATATTTTTTTATTTTCTTTAACTGGCAACGATTCCCGGTTCAAAATTTCTAGATGAGGTACTTTGCCGATTACCTGGTTCACAGATACAGTTGTTACTTCCTGTTCATTTGCGACAAACTCTTCCTTTGCCTTGTCCATGGGTTTCAATCCCATGACTTTAATGCATTATGCTTTTTTCCAGGTACCACACAAAAATATTTAAAAAAATTGTTTGGCTGTGTTTTCGATCCAAAAATTCACAGAGCAGAAAATCATATTCCATTATATTTTGTAAGTTTTCTGGTTGAAGTTGCAATTCATCTTTTTGTGATCATCAAATTCTTCATCCCATGAGGAAGATTTGCCACTGTTAACTGATAGTGACTCTGAAGTTGTGAACTCTGCAATGTGGACAAGGATTCGTTTATATCGGTAAACTATCGTCGGGGGTCATTCGTCCAGCGGCATTAGCCGTCCATAAAATGATTATATTTTCTTTTTTATCGTTGGCTTCTGCTTTACTACCTTTTTCAGCTAACATCTTAACAGTTTTGGGATTCGTATAGAAAGCAGTTTCATCCGCACTGAAAAGTTTTAATGAATTCGTCATTACTTCAACAAGTTCTTTTACCTCTATATACATCCACACCTCTTTAAACTGTTTAGTTAAATTTTCACTGGTATATTTGCTTGAAGATGTGTCCAAGTTTGGTATATTTTGTCAGAGGTATTTCACTTGAGGGATCGGAACAGTTTATACCATTTTTCTTTCAGCGATTTCTCCAAATCAGCTCATTTGCTAGTCTAGCAACACTAGCCAGAAAAGTATTTTTTGTAACTGGAAAACCAACTGTTGACATAGATATCACACAGGTGCTAACATAATTTCTTGTTCATTTCTGAAAAGACTCTGGGCAAAATTCTTTTTGCTACTGGCAACTTTCCCTCAACTTTATACATTAAATTTACTCTAGGCATTCCATATTTTTTAGCAGTCCCCTTGACTTTTTTTTTTACTTTTATTAGTGGCATCAAGCATGGTTGGGAGTATTTTAATATATTTTTTGCTGTTTCGGCATCTGCAAACAGAAAATTTCCCACAACAGTCACTAGCTCATAGAATCCAATGGGTGACACTGTAGAAACCAATTAGCGGCCAGTTTCTTATCGCGATGAAATTTCTGCTAGACTGCCAGACCCACAATGTCAGATATTAGTCTAACCTCTTTTAGGTATACCAATAGCTGAAACCAGTATTACACCAAATGCATTATAAGAAACTGATCAGATAGAACTGACTAAGCAGATAACCTAACATTCCACTTTCGTTCTCCAACCTTCAGAAATCGATTTAACCTAAAATATAAACAATAAAATATACAACTTTTAACTTATCTTGTTGAGATTTTGTTAAGAATTCACATCCAACAGAGTAAAATCTTACACTATTCAAAAAAAACTGACCAATCACTTTAACAAAACCCAAAAGAAAACTGGGAAATGGTAGAGAAGTTAACTACGATCAAATACTATAAATGGCAATACGGGACACTCCTATGCTTTAGCATTGGTGATATTTGTGACAAGTACACTAGCGCCACCTCGCGTGAAGTTTACGAAGTTTATCTATAAATAGGTACATGATGGTAAATATTACAAATAAATTATCTTCTGTGAACTGTATATAATAATAATAATAATAATAATAATGTCTTTATTTGTACTACAACCAAACTAAACTATACAAAATTCACAACAAGAATATAACCTACAATGTAGTACAGGGGCGAAGTTCAGTGCAACACATAAGCGTGTGCTCTGCTCTACCACTTAACCCCAGCATACACACTATCCACTATATACTATATACATATACTGGCACACCGCAACGGGAGACATCAGTCAAGGCCAAAAACAATGAACACTCATCAGCACCTCATCTAGTGAGCAAATAATAAACACGGCTGTGGGACGGAAAAGTATCCTGGAAAAGGGAAAGAACATGAGAATGATAGCAAAAAGAAAAAGAACGAGAAAAAGAAGGAGAAAAAGGCAGGGCACCTGTTTTACGTTTTACACACACAAAAAAACATACACGCTCATTCATCACTGCCTACCATGCAAATAACCAGTCATTGCCTTCCTGAAGGATCGCACCGATAACTTTTTCATGTCTTCTGGTATATTATTGTACACGCTACAAACATCGTATGAAAAGGATCGCCTGTAAATATTCAATTTATGCTTAGGCACGGACAATAAATCCTTCTTTCGTATGTTCACATTATGCACATCCGTGCGGTATCTTATTCTTCTGCACAAGTACCGAGGCAACCCTGACTGAATTATAGAATGGTAAAAGCAGGCTCTACGTAGTGTCATTCTGTTATTCATGTTCAACCAGCCACTGTCCCTAAGCTCACGCGATATGTGATCATACTTACGCACCCCATAAATGAACCGCAAGCACGAGTTTTGCAACTTTTGTATTCTACTCATATACTCGGCATCAAGACACGGATAGTACACCTGCGAGCAATACTCCAGCTGCGATAGGACCAGTGAATCACATAGCACAGTTTTCAGTCCACGCGAAAGATACGATCTATGTGGGTACAGTAGCTTTAAACCACCATATCCTCGCTGTAAACATTTGGAAACGTGTCTCCGATATCTGAAAGTAGCGTCCATGGTAAGGCCAAGATTCGTAACTTCTTCAAGCAGAGGTATCGGCTCCCCATTGACACTCAGCATTATATGCGGCTTTATAATATCAATACCTGATTTATGACCAAAAACAATTGCTGCAGACTTTTTTGCATTCAAATGCAGTGAGTGATCCAACGATAGTTCACTCACAATCCTCAAATCATCATTTATCTTGCTGAGTGCCTCATCGAGTCGTGACCTTGGAAATGAATAATAGAGCTGCGTGTCGTCCGCATACATATGTATTGTACAGCTTTTTATAAATGTTGGAAAAATATGCGTATAAAGGGTAAACAAAAGCGGGCCAAGGATTGAACCCTGGGGTACACCTCTACTCACCCCAATTGCAGCGGAAACATTGCCACGCAACTCTACATGCTGTGACCTACCAGTGAGGTAACTAGACAGAAGCCCAACGGATTCGCTGCCAATACCAATATAACGCAATATGTCTACCAGAACATCGTGCCTTATGGTGTCAAATGCCCTTGTATAATCCAAAAGAATCAATACAGTAAACTTGCCATCATTGCAGGCTTGAAGAATGTCATCATTGACCCTGCAGAGGGCTGTTGTACAGCTAAAATTTGGCCTGAAACCAGACTGCACATCCGGCAAAATCTTATTTTCATCAAGGTATTGTCTCAGCTGCAGGCAAAGGACCTTTTCAAAAATCTTTGATAATATTGGCAGCAGACTAATTGACCTCAAATCCTTGAACTCTGTGGGCTCATTAACCTTCGACAGAGGCGTCACTCTAGCACACTTCCACATGTCTGGAAAATACCCAGCTAAAATACAGGAATTAATTATATTAGTTATGTATAGAGTAATACGTGGTGCACATGTTTTTAACATTTGAAGACTTATATTATCAATACCACTTGCATTACTTTTGATTTTATCTAAACATTTAGATATGGTTTCTGTGTCTGCCAGAACAAATTGAAAATCAGCTGGACTTTTCATATGTGCATAATATCTCTTATAATTATCATTTATAGAACCCACAGGAACACTATTCACAAAATAATCATTTAACTTATCTACGTCACTCAAGCTATCAGGAATGCCCACCCTAGTCCCTGTACCTTTAATATTCAGTCTATTTAATTCCCTATATAAATCACGCATATTTTTACCTTTCAGTGAATATTCAAAGTATGCCTTTTTTTCTCTAAGTATAGTAGCGCTGGTAAAATTTCTCAGAGCCTTGTAGTAATTCCAGTCCCCCACAGCCAGGGACCCACGATATTTTACTTTAGCATTATCCCTCAGCGACATAAGCATTTTTACATTATCCGTTATCCAAGGCTGCGGTGTCCTCGTGATTTTCTTAACTTTATAAGGGGCATGCTTGTCAAATAGTCCAGTAATAGTGCTGGTAAATATTGCAATTTTTTGATCAATATCACTCGTGTGGTAAATGCCATCGAGATCAGTGAAAATTGGATCCATCATAAATAAGTCATTATTAAAGTGCCTGTAATCACGGCTTGTCACGATAACTGGCTTCCTAGCAGCCTTTCTCACGTCTAATATACAATATACCATATCATGATCCGATATCTCAGTCAGCGCAACACCTGATGCCACTACAATACCACTGTCTGATACCAAAATGTGATCCAGTAATGCCCCCTTTCGCGTTGGATCCTCTATCATTTGTCTGAAACCAATTTCCTTCAGCGAAACATTATACGCCCGGCTCATGGAATCATCTTTTAGTAAATCAATGTTCGTATCGCCGCAAATGATAATGTCATCAGTAAGCAGCAGCGCATTTCCAATTAAATTTTCAAGTTCATCAATGAAGATTTTGTAATTCAATTGATGTTTACGATACAAGGCCGCAAGAAAAATTCTTTTATCGTTTATATTCAGGCATACACATACCTGCTCTATACTGCTCGTTGTAGAGATCAAATTGTACTTTATGTGATCCCTTACATAAATAGCAACACCGGAGCCTCTCCTATCGTAATCCCCCCTCACCAAACGAAATCCATGCACATTCAGAACAGCGGTCGGTGTCTCAGAGTACAACCACGTTTCGGTGACACACAATATATCAATATCCTCATCCCCTATAAGTCGCTCCACCTCTTCCAAATGCGGCCGCAATGATCGCACATTCAACTCTGCAATTTTTAATTTTTTAAGATTCATCGCAAGCTGTATCCCCAAAAAGAAAACAATTTATTATTGACCAGTCAAATCACATCAGTCAAAATACACGTACTATAGTTCTCAAAGTGATAATCATACAGGCCCTGTATAGCAAACAAAAAGAAAATGTGAGAAGAAAAGATAAGAATGTATATGATTAAAAGTGCCTTATTATACACAAATATTAACACCAAAATTTAACAATTTAAAAGATGCCGATAAAGTAATATAATATCCAAGGTAACCGTTAAACAATATAAAATTTCGAGTTTAATGTCTACAAGTACGCCACTCAAAAAAATAAAGTATTTAAGAACGTACAAATCAATATTAGTCTACAACCGATATCACCCCACGCTATGCCAGCATCCAAAAAAACCTAAAGTAAATAAACAAAAGCAAAAGTAAACAAAAATATTATACAAACAAAAACTGTAAATTCCACAAAAGTTATCAAGATAATATAAAACAATGCCTATGCAAAAACACACCTAAATAAATTCAAGATAACAGCCGTGCGTCTACAGATTACTTCTGTTTCAGTTCAGGTCAATGTATTCACATGTTAAGGTGAGCCCACGGACCAGTCACCAACACAACGCACACATTACAAGTTAATACATATTATCAAACTTCCATTTTCTTACCACATCATTTTCTCTATAAAAAATGGTACCACCATTAGTCCACACATTCCTGGCGCCATACTTCACCATGACTTCTCTACATGCAGAAAATCTGTGCGATGTTAAATCTTCCTTAATCACAATACTAGTGCCCTTCAACTTGCTCTTATTTCTGAAAACATCCTCCTTGACACGCCTTCCGCAAAATTTGACCAGGATAGGTCCACTCCCATCTCTTCCCACTGGTAGACGGTAACACGCCTCAATGTCGCCCCTGTTGAACCCAGCCATCCCCAGCCTTTGATGGCACAGTCCAACAACAGAATCAGGCAGCTCTTCGCCCTCAACCTCTGGAACTCCATATATTCTCACATTGTTGGCCCGTAACTGCTGCTCCACTCTGTCCAGCTGATAATGGGCACTCTCCAGCTTCTTCTCCAGGCGCGTAAGTCGTTCATCATACGCTTTAAATTTTTGCTCAAGGAGTGGGCCCACCTTCTCACTAATCACTGTCGTTAACTTGTCCACTAATTCGTTCATTAAGTCATGTGACGACAAAATGCGTTCCACCACCCTCTGAATCATATTTTCCTCTTCAGGGGTAGGTTTATTACTACGGGTATACTTATTACCACCCATGTTCACAAAAAACAGCAATTAAACCGTACGAATAACTTGTTTTCAACCTAAAAACGTGGGAGCTCAACCCTACACGTCTACTCGCGCCAACACATATGTAAATAACAATATATTGGCAAAAAAGTGATTCTGAATTTGTCTTCTGCTTCAACAAATTAATTCTTTTGGAAGTGATATTGAAATGTAAAATGCACTTTGTGTCTTCAATACTATATCCAAATCTGTTCTTTTTGATAACAGTACCCTATTCTTGCATCTATAATACAAAATTATCGTCAATCCATGTTATAGTTATTGTTTAATATTAATTATTAGGCGAATTTGTAAAAAAAAATTGCTGTTAAGAAAAGAAAGCACAAAAAATCATACTCACGTTTCGGCATCGTTTGGAAACCTATTAAATGTCTTTGATAGATTTAGTACGTTATAATTCGAACAATTATAGATTGCACAAACCCTACCACTGACATTTATTGTAAGAAACACGGCTCAAACTTAATTATACACAGTTAAACACCAGCAATGGCTAGTGTTTACTTATAAACACGTTCTCGAACGACATAAGATCAGTACTATCCGCTAGAGGCGCTGATATTCTTGAAACACGAAATCAGCCGGAGTGTCCCGTATTGTCATTATATAGTATTTGCTACGATGTTGAGCACTGCTACCAACACTAGTATTCTAGCGGGAAATATGTTTTAATTTAAAAATTAGATGTCATCTGTTATTAGCATAAGAAGTGTGGGGTGTCATCTATTAGTTGTTTCACCTTAGTGTACTAATAAAGTTTATTAATAATTGACATCAGTGTCCTACTTAACAATAATCAGTATGGATTATTAGTATTGTGATGTTTTGTTTTCATAACTAGATTTATGCTTATTTTTATTTAATTGCAGGTACACCAGCAGTGTTTGCAGAGATGGGTGGATGAGAAGCAGAAAGGTGGTTTTGGGAAGGTGACCTGTCCACAATGCCAGGCGGAGTATATCATAGTATTTCCCAACATGGGTGTAGTGGTTCTATTACTGGATACGGTAGATAACTTTATTTCAAAGGGGTGTCCTTTTCTGGCTGCCGGTATAGTAGTCGGAGCCATGTATTGGTGTGCTGTTACATATGGAGCCATTACAGTTATGCAGGTTTGTAAATATTTGATCACACAACAGTTTTTCAAAAATATTAATAATTAATTCAATACAAACTGAAAAATAGCAATTACTAAAGTCGCGGCATGTGTTTAAGCAAATTTAATTCCTGCACATACTGTTGGAGTGGGAGTTAAGCCATGAATTTCGTGTACCATGGGATGTTTTGCAAAATCTGACCATTCTTCGTAAGTCTCGTATTATTTATAGCGTTTTAGTCGGGTCAGTAAGCTTTATTAACACAGGTAATTTTGTAATGGTACTTGGAGGATTGGGAAGGCTAGAGGTATTTGTTGGGACAGGCAATAGGGCAGTCAAGTCAAAGATCATTATCTCCCTTGGGTAAACAATCAGGATGTTTTTCGTTCTCGATCACTTCACAGATAACTCTGGTTTTGAAGTTGTAGACCAGGGCTATTGTTTTGGTATTGTCAAAGTCTATTTTGTGTTCTCTTTGAACATGATGCATGGCCGGCGTGGATGAGGGGTCGGATTTTCTAACTGCGAGGGTATGTTCATATAGTCTATTGTCGCTATATCTGTTAGGTAGTTTACTAGCTCATAGTTCTGTCCCAGTAGATTTTTATGTTTTGTTTCAGTTACCTAATGAGAGGGTTCCATAAATTTACTGTGTAATTAGTCCTTGCAATCTGCTTAGGCTTAATATTCCCTTGAAGATTTTGAGAGGTTTTATTTTTGTCAGAATTTCGTATGGCTTCAGGCAGTATGCAGGTTACTGCTCTTGAGGCAAACTTTCCGTCAAGTCCTTATACAGTGATCACATGTTCAAAACAACAAATGTTGTTGGAGGTTGAAACATTCTTTTGTACTTCTCGTGTGATGACATCGATATTTGGTCACAATGACTCTTGTATGGGGATTAAAATCTTATTCATTTGCAGACTTTAGTTCTCCAGGACTGTATGCAAGCACTGGTATGGCATATCTATTCACAGCATAAATTTTTTAAGTACACTTGGAGAACCCAAACCACTACAACACCGTTTTAAAGACCTGATGATTGTTTCACTAACAAAGTTAGGTAGATAAAGAAAATCTAAAGCTTATCAAAAATGTTAGACAACTGGTGCAATTAGATGCCTAAGAAGAGTATTTATATCTCTAAAGCCATAAACAACCAAAGTAATTTTTTTTGAACCGAGCTCAGCCACTTCTTAATAGTTCACTGTCTCTTTGCTAAAAAAAAAGCTGACACTGTTTAGGAACAAGTATAATAGAATTCTTCAAAGGTACTTTTACCTGACATGTTATATAAACTCAATGTTTCATAGTTAAGAGTTTACAATTTTTCATCCTCTGATGATGCTAACTTCGTTAGTGCAATGATCGTCAGGTCTTTATAAATGTATTATGGTGATTCTCCATGTGTGTACTTATCAGTGCTCATCACAAGTTCCAATCTTTGCTTAGCTATATATAATTTTATGGATCTCTTCTAACCATAATGTGCTTTTAGGTGATGTTTTGACATCTTTTGATACATTCTTATTTATTGAGAGTATCCCAAGTGGTTCTACATTTCTCGAGTCACAGCTTTCATCATTGATTCTCTTTCCTTCTCCCATGGAGTTGATCTTACATTTATTTGTTATCCTGCATATTAGGGGCCCACTAGTTCTAGATAAATTGACTGCCGATATATGAAGTTTACTACCTTATATGCACTCTGATACTATTTTTATGTTGTGGAAATTTGTTTTTGAATTCTAGAAATCTGTTTTGCCGAGTTATTGACATTATTAGTTCGTCGCTGATCACATAAGGTAAATTTAAACGAACGTTTTAAATTTTTTTTGTGTTAAATGCATGTTTTTTTTAATTATTTCTTGTTGTCTCCAACGTTTTTGGTCAGGTCGGGTTATGTCAGGTCAGGTTAGGTCAGGTGAAGTAGTTCAGGCCTGCTTGGTAGGGTGGTTTGTGCATAAACGACCAGAAAAAAATTATACCTTCAACCCTAAAACAAGGTGGGGGACCTGAAGCCAATAGGCGTGCTGGGGTGTAATATTAAGAGAAAAATGCAAAATGTAAAAAAAAGGCCATTTGTAGAAGTCTCAACTAAGCTGGTCGATGTTCTTCCTTTATTTATCCATACTGTTCAGAATACGTCATTTATCATTAAGACTTAATGTTTTTGTTTGCGTTTACCGCTTGGACTTCTGGAGTGTCCAGCTTAGGGTGTGTCTGGGTTCTTGAAACTGTGCTGTATTATTACTATTATTAATAGATTATGGACAGTTTACTGCACAAAATTAATTTGTGTTTTGTGATCAAGATTACCTTGCTTTAGAAACACTTTTACAATGACAACAATCACGAAATTTGTCAAACATTAAATAATATACTGTCAATTTTATTTACATTTACAGGTGATAGGTCAAAAGGAAGGTTTAGCTATAATGGAACAGGCAGATCCTCTAGTGTTGTTGATTGGTTTGCCAGCTATCCCAGTCTCTCTAGTTGTTGGTCAGATGATTCGCTGGGAAGATGCTGTGTTATATTTTATTAGAACAAAACTCTCCAGAATTCCAATTATCAAAAATGTGTTGCCCTTTAGGTAAGCAAATAATTTGACTCCATTTTTAATTGTTTATTATACAGTGCTCCTAAATTATATGCTGATACTTTTACATCTGTTTCTCTTGTTGTTTTGAATAAAACTGCTTCAAAAAGCATATGCCATATGATTTATGAGATTCAGGTGACCAAATTAAACAGTTTTGTAGAGAGAATGTTGATAACTTTGAAATACATTGATGTATTGTTTACATGGACAAGCAATGTTTTTATGTATAATATATAGAGGTGAGCGAAGCTTTGAACATTCGTACTGAACCCTAGGTTCGAAAAATTGTACGCGGTGTTAAAGTAGTTCAAAGTTCGAAATATATAACTCACCAAAATGAGGACGATATTAGGTTGACTAGGCCATTCACCCTCAGGATCCCCCCCAGTAGGGATCAGTGGAGGGAAAATGAGGTTGCATTCTAGCCCGCAAGCCTGGTCTGTTTCATCGACGGATCGCAGCTGGAGGACCAACAATCCTCCGGGGCAGGAATATACATCGAGGGCCTGGGGGTACGTGAGAGCTATGCTCTTGGGGCATATACCACGGCATTCGAAACAGAGGTGTATGCTATCCTGTCTGTGGCCAATAGACAGGATGTGAAGAGGAGTCCCGAGAAATGTGTGTACATCTGCTCGGATAGCCGGGCGGTAATTCGGGCAGTCTGCGCGGCCAGAATCAGGTCAACACTGGTTCAGGAGTGCGCTGACGCCCTCAGTGGACTAGCCAGGATGAAGGAGGTGCAACTGGTGTGGGTTCCGGGACACTGTGGCGTAGCGGGGAATGAGGTGGCAAATAATCTTGCAAGACACGGTTCCCGGCGGCCGTTCTGTGGACCGGAGCCTACAATAGGCATAAGTAGGAAGACAGTCTCTGTCGCCTTAGACAGGTGGACCGAGGAAGCAATGGAGAGGCACTGGGGGTCGGTTGGTGGCTGCAGGCAGGCAAGGGACTTCGTGGAGAGGCCGGACAGAGATAAAGCTGTCTGGCTACTCGGAAGGAGTCGACCTACGTTTCGCCGCATCCTTGGGGTGCTGACAGGCCACTGCGCCATTAGAAGACACCTCACATTGATAGGCGTAGAGAGGGATCCCATTTGCCAGGAATGCGGCGAGGATGAAGAAACGTCCTACCACTACCTGTGTGAATGCGAAGCTTTTGGGAGTCTTCGAGCAGAATTGTTCGGATCGAGGACTCTGCAGAGGAATCAGGTAAGTATCGTCCAATTGAAGACCGTCGCTATCTTCATCTCGAGGTCGAGGCGGTTTGGCGACGGAACCGAGGAAGAGTAGAGCATGGTTGCTGGGGTTGGGAAAAAGGGCCCATTGTGGCCTACTTGCTTGGCGTTGGCCTCCCCACCACTGCTACTAACTCACCAAAATAGTTCGAAGTTCGTTGTTCAAAAATACTCTAAAATTCAACAAAATTCAAAGCTGCGAAAGGTACCGAAGTTGTACCCCAGTAGCGGTACTGTTAACTCGGTAGCAGCGCTTTAAACTCTGTATCAGCCCCAGTAGTAGCATAGTTTGAGGAGATTTCACTAATGTGTATTTTTGATAGTTGGTGGAACACATTGAGACCATACAGAGTCATTTAACACACAGATTTAACTGTTTTATATATCCTAGCGTCCCAGTGCCTTTTTATGGTTACAACATTATGATGACAGTGTTCAAAAGCGATCAGTAATATAATTTTTCAGAATTTATGATGATGATTGCAGATTGCCTTCCGGAAATACTAGGTTGAACATGCTTTATTTCACAATCAGCCAAAACAGTTAAATATTTTCAATTATATACCCATCATGCTCAACCCTAACCTCCTTAATCTAAAAGACTGTTACAACTGCCTAGATAATACTAAACTACAAAAAGTATATGTAATTCAATCTTTTTTTTTTCAAATTCATTTATTCATGTAAGTGTACAAAAGTTGAACGGTCAAATATCAAATATAAAAATGTACCACCACACACATTTAAAAACAACTATATAATAAAATTTGTTGACACATCTACAGTCCAACTGTATTTTGTTAAAATTGAAATGTAAGATATTCACTACTATAGAAAGCGTTTCCTATTAAACTTTCGTTAATCTTGTATTCAAATTGAGTTATCCGAAGATATTGTATCTGGCAGCTTGTTATAAAATTTTAATGCCCAGTACCCTGACCCAATCTGACACCTCTTTCAGTCTCCAGTAGGACGGCACGAGACCACAGCCATGTCTGGTGTCATGTCCGTGCCGTTCCCCATGGGTTCCGAAGCGTCCCTCGTTCCCGCTGATTAATATAAGGTTCTCGCGAAATTACAGAGAGGAAACAGTGAGAATTACCAGCGACTTTCTGCCTGTTTGCAGCGATCCCTATACCCCAGGCCCTCTAGAATTCTGACAGCCTTACGCTGCCAGACAAAGACCCTCAGCATCCCTGCTGAATTTTTCCAAGCCAAGATTGCGTAGGCTAAATGGGAGTGAAATATCGCATAGTAGGCTGTCCGTAAGACCCCATGTGAAACGCTCGATGCTAGGTTCCTAAGTACATTTAGGTTTCCTGCTAGCTTCTTGCTTAGGTTGTCAACATGCTCACCCCATTGGAGCTTGCGATCCAAGTACCTGCAGAAATCTGACACAGGATGGACCACCATTCTCGCTCTGAATGCCCCTAAGAGAAAAAAACAACCTTCAGGTCTTTGCCTCATTGAGCAGCAATCTGTTCACACAGAACCACTCCCTGGTCATCGCTTGTGCAGACATGGAACCCCTAAGCGAGTACGCAGGTATATCAATTGCAAAGGAGCTTAGCTATAGGTGTAGAAATCTAAAAAAGTTTTCAATATACCTTTTTGGATTTTTAATTTAATATTGACCCATCTTCACCAGAACGCATTTTCACCCAAATGCAAATTTTTTTGAACCTTTGCTTTTCGCAAAAACAACATATCTCCTATGTACCAAACATTGTATGCTACAATATACAGGGTGCCCAGCGACCTGGAAAACCAGGAAAACCTGGAAAAATCAGGGAATTTGAAAGAACCCCTAAAATGTCAGGGAAATTCGTGATTTTGCTCAAATATCATGGAAATCGTTCAATAGACCTGGAAATTATATATTTGTAAAATTGTGTCACTAGCTGATTTATTTTTATTTTGATTTCATATATTTAGATTATATGAATTTTTTTTACATAAATATTTTCTCCAAAGGCTGCTGTTTAGTATATTAATTGAAACCGCGAATGAACATGTAACATGTCATATGGGAATATAATATAGTGTCTTCTTTATCTCAAACATGTCTCATTGGTTTATCTCACTTGGAATGCTCTTCCTTGAATGCATAAAATGCAAAATGCGTTCTAGCTATTGGCGGCGTAAAGCTGCATGAATGTGTTTATTATATTTTAACCTTTATGATCATGTAACATAGAGTTGAAGTTGGAGTGTAAATATTTGGCATTTGTATATGGGCATTTGTATTGTAATCCAGAAGACAAAAGTTTATCATTGCAACACATTGTGTATGATAGTGTAAAGAAATTTTGATTGGGTAATATAGAAATCAACGATAAGCTGACGAAAACTTTCAATAATTCATATCATGATTTTCTTAAGTAGTTACCGCTACCGCAAAAACGTGTGGTAATTTAGTAATTTGACAGGTAGAAATTTATCACGTTTCTGTATTAGTTAACAGAATTAACCATATTTATGTTTTTGATAATGATTTTTTTAAAATTAAGAATTTTTTTAACAAAAAAAGTACTCAGAGATGTGTGTTGTTCATTACGAGTATTATGAAAAAATCTCTTGGGCCTGGAAATGTCAGGGAATTTGATTTTTTATTTCTGCTGGGTACCCTGATATACCTAAATTTTGTATTTACAGAAATGATATATGAACATTGAAGACTTTTGGTTAGTTGGATGTTCGATTTTAAATTTTTATGAAGTCCGTAGAACTCGAACGAGTGTGAACCTTACACATATTATTTCCGAGGTTCCAAGTTCAAAGCAACATTTAATTGAGTTTGTTCATAATTCGGTTCGAAAAAACATAGGTTCACACACCTCTAATAATAGGCTGTATAATTTATTTGCAGAAAATATATTACTTTACTATTGTTGTGGAAATTTATAGGCTTCCAAGACTTTAAAAGTTTAATGTTTTGCATTGCCAAATAAATTTTAGGCAAATATCCAGTTTTTAGTGGTGGCTACTGATGGAGACAACTTCGTTGTCGAAATATGTATCTAATGCGTAACTCTCTGTTATTATTCTTGTAGTTTGTTGGGGGTGATTCTGCTTTTTGTTTCAATTTCCATCCACAATTTCCAACCTCAGGATTTTTAAAGACCAATGGTAAAGAATCTAGTATTCTCGCCCTTTCTAGGCATCATAGTTTTGACTGATTTCGATGATTTTTCATTACAATGTTCAAAAACGTATTCTCTAATTTCTTCATTAAGTGGAACCCTTTTTGAGTAAAACGATCTTGTGGAAGCAAGCATACACATTATGCATCGAACATAAGAATTATTATTAGAAAATAATAATTAATAAGCTTAAATTTGAAGTGCATCTTGCTGTATCACTATGATACAAATATTACTACACACTACTGAATTGGGACATTCCTTTTTTCCCTGCCAATAAAATGGACATTATAAGTGTCAGGGAAAACGCTTGTAAGTTGACTGTATATTTTAGATTTTAGGTCGCGTGTATCCCTTAACTTTGAAATATGTATCAATAATCCTGGAGAATGAAGGTTTGCTGTTGTTTTGAAGGTGGACGTTCCTCTCAGAACCATGATATAATGACTTACAAGATATGATAATGTGCATATGCCCCGCCCCTATGACCTCACGTGGAGAGTGACATCATAGAACTCCAACTGTACTCACTTTAAAAATAAGGTTATATTCGCAATCAAAAAAATTCCATATGTTGATATAATGTGATTGAAATTATGGTGAATTTGCAGTTTACCTCCCGGACGGTTTTAAATAAGTTGTCCGCTGATAGATAAAGTTTGGCATCTTACATGCATATTGACATTATTTTTACCTTTTGCTTTCTTGTCTTTGTTAAGTGCTGAGTTATTTACAGTTAAAATTATTCGCCGACCTGGTGCAGTAAATGCTTCTTTCCCAGTACACCTCTTCCCCTGCAGTCACTTATCACTATGTATTTCTCAGATTATCTCCTGGTCCTGTAACTTTCTTGGGGGTTTTTTGCAAGAAATGTTTCTTGTGGTTTGTGCATCCACGGGGGGATGGAGGGGGGCTCTAATCATGAAAAAATGTTCTGAAAACCCTCCGGGAGGTAAACTGCTATTTTGCTGGATGTCTTTTTCTTTTTCATTTTTATATTACATATATAAGCACAACACAAATACAATTAAGGGGAGCCCTTAATTACCATTGGGGGTTAACAAACTTGTATAGTAGAGAAGACATTTAGAGCACGCTGATAGTCATAAATTTGATTTCATCATCATGTCACAGTAGTATTTTGATCATAAAATATTACTTCTAACTTCTATGCACACAATAATTAGTAAAATACATTTACAAAATATAATAAAAAACAGTTTCCTATTTATTGAGGCACAGATGTGACTAAATGTCAAACTCACTGTACCACAGCATATTATTATGTTGCGACTGTACTCTCCACATGATGTCATGTGAGTGACAGTGCAAAAATATGTATGCCGCATTATCATATGTCTCTAGTTATTGTATCATGCTCAGAACTACTGTGCAGTCACAGCTGACCGAATCTATCTGATCGACTCTGAAGGAAAAGGTAAGCGTAGGCGTGAGATCTCAATTATAACTGTGTGTGACGTTGATACATTGGCTGCGGGTAAATTATAGATGTCTTTGGGATGATCCTTTGTGAATTTATTTACAACTTAGTCAGGACACTTCGACTGTCACTAATCTAGCCATTGCTACTTAATTGGTTGTGAATGAGGTTGATGCTGGTGATCAAGCTGATGTGATTGATACAGCCTTTTGAAAGGTCTGACTGAATAAATCATTTTGTGCTGTTGAAGAAGCTGAAAGCATATGGTTTCAGTAGTGGTATGATAATGTTGTTAAAGAGCTACCTGTTGGATCGGAAACAGTTTGTTAGCTATGATAGCTTCAAGTCGCCTGAATTTTCTTTTATTCCAGGGTGCCTCAGGTTTACAACTTGAGACCGCTGTTGTTTTTGTTATTTGTAATCGACTTGGATTCCAGGTTGCAAGTATTGAGACTTTTTATGCAGATAACTTGAAGCTATTCACTACAATAAGAAAGTGAAGAAAATTCTATGTTAGATGTGGGAGAAAGTCTGAAAACTTTGGTAGGACAGATGGCTATAAATCATAACATTATCAGAAAAATATGTCTGGGGTAAGGTTTTCACGTAAAATGGTAGTGATTGATGTGGAACCCATATTATGCTGTACACATAGGATCCCTAGAATCTCTTCAAAGAAAGTTCTTTAAATGTTTAATGTTTAAGGAAGCGGGTTCTTATCTAGAGCAGAGATATAGTCAATCTGTCTTGCTGAATCAATTTAATTTTGTTAGTTTATACAATTAACTGTCCATAATTACTATCACGGATCAACATTTATGTACCTAAAGTAAATAAGAGGAGAACCATGTTATTTTATAATAATCAGGCCCGGACTAACCTTATGTTAAGGTTACCTATTTATATAATGTGTAGTTCTGCTTACACGATATCTTCTGTTTGTGATATGTTTTATGATAATTTTAAAACAATTTTATCCAGGGCTAGTGAATAGGAGGAGGAAGTGCGACAGCCACAGAACTCTCACTCTATACGGTAGGAGCGTTCCAATGGCCAGGGAAGTAAAATATCTTGGGGTCGTATTGGACTCTTAAGCTAACCTGGAATGGTCACATTGGAAAAATACTGCGTAAGGCAGTCATGACCTTAGCCGTCACTAGGCGGCTATATGGAAAAACGTAGGGACTAAGACCTAGTATGGCCCACTGGCTGTACACATGGGTGGTCAGACTGAAAAACGTGGGGACTAAGACCTAGTATGGCCCACTGGCTGTACACAAGGGTGGTCAGACCATCGTTAACATAACGTTAACATAACACTGGTCTGGTGGCCTAAGGTGACACAATCCAGTGCCAAACAAAAACTAGGCAAGATCCAAAGGATGGCTTGCCTAGGCATCACAGGGGCCATGTCTTCAACCCCAACAGCCGCCATGGAGGTGTTGCTGGATCTGCCCCCCCCCCCACACACACACCCCCCCCCACACACACACTTAGTTATTATGGGGGAGGCCAGGCTAGGACTATACAGACTAGCCTGCAATGGTAGACTGAAGTTCAACCCAGGCTTTAGGGGCCACTGCAAAATTCAGGAGATCGTGAAGGAGCCCATGCTTGATATGAGGTCAGGCTTCGTGAGCCCGCGAATGTGCAGGGAAAACAACTTTACAGTGGAAATCCCCGACCGCGAAGCATGACGGGAGGAGACGCCGGGCATACCACGGGACGCGCTCGTCTGGTTCACGGACGGATCCGGCGGGGAGCGTGGGACGAGGGCAGGTGTTTACTCGGAAGGACCGCGGGTAAGTCATAATATTTCCCTCGGAGCCCATGCAACGGTGTTTCAGGCCGAGATGTACGCCATCCTGCACTGTGTGCGGGAGAACAAGAGGAGGGGCTACACCAACAAGCGGATCCTCATAGCCACAGACAGCCAGGCAGCCCTTAAGGCACTAAGTAGCCCACGGGTAAATTCCTGGCTGGTGAGTGAGTGCCGAGACGAGCGACCTGGCTGGGCAGAATGAGGTGACCCTCATCTGGGTGCCGGGTCACTCGGGGGTCAAAGGCAATGAAGAAGCTGGCAGTCTTGCGAAGAGAGGGTCAGCAGAACAATTTATGGGACCAGAACCGGCTCTGGGCGTGTCAAAGAGCACTGCCAGGGGAGCCATTAAGTCCTGCGTCAGAAACCAACACAAGGTGTACTGGGCGGAATGTCCAGGGCTCAGACATGGGAAGTCAATAATTGACGGACCCAGTTCAAAGAGAGCTGTGGAGCTGCTAAATCTTAGCAGAGGGCAGCTCAGAAACACAACAGGTATCTTGACGGGACACATGGCCGTCAAGAAACACCTGCATAAAATGGGGCGGTTCGAAGGGGACCTCGCATGCAGACTCTGTGGTAAGGGGGAGGAATCAGCCCAGCACATCTTGTGCGAGTGTAAAGCTCTGGACAGCAAAAGACAACTGATCTACGGTCAGTCTAGACCGGAGACAGAGCAATATAAAACTTCACCCTACCAATCGCTGTGCAGACTAGTTCAAGGCACAGTGATTTTGGAATGGGTGGAGTAAGCCTAAGGGTATGCACAATCAACCAAAGGTTGCAGTGCTATCGGGGCAGCAAGGCCGCGGACGAGCCCTGAGGGAACAAAAAAAAAAGGGCTAGTGAATTATTATAGTTGTTTTATCTTTATTCTTATTTTGTGTGTGTAAATTTACGATCTTTTGGGTTATATTGTTCCTGTTTCCATGTAATGTACTAATCTAATCTAAAAACTGAGTACTAATCTAATCTAAAAACTCTTTGTTAATTGCTGGGTTCAAAGAAGACAATAGTCTACATTAATTCTTTTTTTAATTTGGTAACCTCTAGCTTTTATCAGTAATATAGATTAAATATGTGACCAAGTTATAAAATAGTTTTAAAATGGCAAATGCGTGCTCTAAAAATTCATTATGTGGATAACACTTGCATTCAATGCTAAGTTTTAATAAGAATAATAATAATAATAGGTTTTAGGTTAGTTTAAATTGTGAGTGGGCCACAACGGTCCCTCCACTGCGACCTTGGAGGGACCGTTATGGCCCACATTTTTTACATATATACGCCTATATTAATATTAAATATTCCTAATTAGAACGCAGCAGACAAAAGGCATACAGTTCAGGTGTTCAGTGTAAGCATAGAACTCTGTTCTTCCACTGTCGCCTTACACAAAATATTTTCTGAACCTGCAATAGAACACAAAACCTAGAATTAAATTAAATTAATCTGCTTCCAACAATGTGAAACAGGAGCACAGAAAAATAGCAATATATTAACACGCACCCTTACAGTCCAGTTTGCCCTTCAAACAGGGATTGTCTAAAATGTATCTAAATGTGCGACCAGAACTGTCAGAGCTGACCACAGCGAAGGAGCCAAGGAGAGACACACTGTTATATGAGAAGGACCTTTTGAACAACTCTCTATTATGCTTGTGAATAGTTAATAACTTTTTATGACGCATATTCAAGTTGTGAACATCAGTTCGAAATATCAGATGATCATGAAGATGACATAGAGCTTTATCCTTTATTATTCGATAGTAGAAACATAGCATAAATATGTAAAATGCGTCAATTGTACATGTGGAGCCAACCGAACTCTGTTAACTTATTTGATATGTGTTGCCAACATCTCACACCATAGATTAACCAAAGACATGAATTTTGAAGCGCCTGAATCCTCAGACTACAAATCCTATCAAAAAAAGGTCGATAAACAACGTCACAATGGTTTAATTGTGACAGAACAAGACTATCACATAGTAATAATTTAGATCTTTATCCAAGCTGTGTCTCTGTGTATAAATTAATTTAAAAGGTATAATCCCTGAAACGCAATCTGAATCTATAAGCAACCTCAAACTCCTAGCTACTCGCCTAACTGGGAGAATAGAACCTTTCATTTCCACACACACACTCGCTCCATCTCTCCCCCACCAAGACCGAAAACAATGACAGATGATTTTTCTGGATTTATTAATAATGAATGTTTTCTAGATTCTTGAACCAGAGAGTTTAGATCGCCATTTATCAAAATAATGGTTTGAGCCAAATCTACTGATTTGAATTAACAGTAAAGTTGCATATCATCTGTGTAAAGGTGGTAGTTACAAAATTTAATACAACGAAAGAAATGTGAAGCATATATAGTAAAAAGAAGTGGTTCAAGTATACTTTCCTGTGGTACTCATTGTGATACAGTCACAAACTGAGAAGTGGAGGTCCCTAAGACTACCATCTGCAACCTATCCTATAAAAATGACGCTACCAATGTCAATGCATCCTGACTGAAACCACATTAATAAAGAATTGCTTAAAGCATTTCGTGATTCACCACAAGAGATGCTTTAGTAGAGCCTAAGAATATTAATACACAAATGCCGCCACTATCCACCACCCTAAAGATGTCATTATTTACATCAGCCAAGGCTGATGCACACCCATACCCCGATCTGAATCCAGACTGTTTAAGAGGTAAGATATTAGTGTCTTCCACAAATTGTCTAATTTCGCACTCCATCGTTCTCTCCAAGATCTTCGAAAATACTGGCAGTATACTTACTGACTGATCTAAGTTGAGAAAAATCAGAAGGTTTGCCCACTTTCGGCATATGAATAACATTAGCCTGTTTCCAAGGTAAAGGAAAATATGACCTTCTCAAGCATTCATTAATAATGTGAGTTATATTTGGCAACATATAAGGACAACACAACTGTATAAAAAACACACTGATCCCATCCATTCCTACGGCCTTCGTCTTGATATTCTTAATGATGTTAAAAACTTCATCTTCTGTATCAAAACAAAATTTAAACAATGCACTGATGCACTTTTGTAAGAGGAAGAGAGTTTACTGGTAACCTGAAAATAACTTTTACCAATAAAATTACGTCTTAGAAGACAATAGACATTTATTCTTTCTTGAGTTATTAGTATTCGAAATGAAAATTATAGATAAAATGACTAAGCCCCTGTGGGTCCGGGGACTAACTAAAAGAATAGGTCCAAGGTAACTCCTGCCTGTCGTAAAAGGCGACTAATTGGAATCAAACACTGGCGGGGGTCTTGTCCATGTGGGCCTGGAGGGTGGCGGATATCTCTGGGGAGTGATGAACACCCGGATTTTGAGGCCTCCACTCTGGTCTTAGAAAAGGATGGTTGCCCGCGCTTGGTTGTTACTCGGGAGCGGGGTTCCGGATGGGTGCCGCCTTGGGTTGAGTGCTGGCAGGTGTCGTGTGTTTAGACGACCTGGAGGGGGTTGTCTCTGATGAGTGGTCAACACCCGGAGTTTGGGGCCCCCACTGTGAGCTTCGGAAAGGACGGACGGCCTCGCTTGTGCGATGCTCGGGAGCGGGGCTCGATGGGATGTCGTCTTGAGTCTAGCACTGGTGGGTGTTGGGTTTAGACGAACCCGGAGGAGAGCTGAGATCTTTAGGGGTGGAATAAAACTAAGGGTTGAGGCCTCTTCTGTGAGCTTGGAAACGGACAAACGACCTCACTTGGATGCTGCTCGGATGCAGGACTTCATGATACTGCACCGAGTCAAACACTGACGGATGTCAGGTCCAGACGAACTCGGAGAGGGGTTACCTCTCTTTGAGCTTTGAGACGGGCAAGCGACTTCGCTCAGATGGCAGTACATCTGTCAAACAAAGTTTCACTTCGCAGGTGTCGTCTCCTGTCGGAAGCTCGATTTGTTGGGTGAAATTTAAGCTAACGCTGGCAGGTGTTGGTCCTGGACGAACCCAGAGGTGGCTGGGGTCTCTAAGGGTGGATTACACCTGGAGACTTGGGCCTACTCTGTGAGCATCGATACAGGCTAACGACCCTGCCTGGATGCTGCTCGAGAGCGAGACTTCATGACCGCCTCGAGTCAATGAAACACTGGCGGGGGTCTGGTGCAGGTGAGGCTGGGGGGAAGGCAGACATCTCTGGGGAGTGATATACACCCGGAGTTTGACGCCTCCACTGTAGCCTCAGAGACTGACAATTGGCCTCGCTTGGTTGTTACTCGGGAGCGGGGTTCCAGATGATACCGCCCTGGATTGAGCCCTGGCGTGTGTCCAGACGTCCCGGGGGGCTCTGATCTCCGATTAGTGGTAAACACCCGGAGTTTGGAGCCCATACTGTGTGCTACGAAACGGACGGACGGCCTTGCTGGGGTGATGCTCGGGAGCGGGACTCGATGGGATGTTGCCTTGAGTCTTAACACTGTTAGGTGTCAGGTTTGGAAGAGCCTGAGGGGAACTGAGATCTCTAGGGGTGGATTACAACTGGAGATTAGATGCTGCTCGAGAGCGGAACTTCATGATACCGCCTCGAGGCAAACACTGACAGATGTCGGGTCCAGATGAACTCAGAGAGAGGTTATCTCTCTTTGAGCTTCGAAACGGGCAAGCAACTTTACTCAGATGGCAGTACACCTGCCAAACAAACTCTCACCCTCAAGAAAAGATCGACTCCCTCAGGGAGCTGGAATTGATGGGTGAAATCTAAATAATTAGACGTGAGCCACAATAGACCTAAGGTCGCGGTGGAGGGACTGAAATAGCCCACTCACAATAAAATCTAATCTAATCTAATCTAGCCTGGTGTCCATAGAAAGAAAGCCACTAGTTTTAACTCTATTTCTAACAACTTTTACCATTATTTTATTATTATTTTTTACTTAAAATTAAATAATTACCGGTAGTGAATCATTTACGAAATTCTAATCTTTTACGCCTTTTAATGCTGCACCTTTGCTGTAATGAACTGAAATCCATGGTCTCTAGGTTTTATTACATGTTGACTATACTGTTTTCTGTTAATTTTGCAGAGTTGACATTCCACCTCCATCACCTGACAGTGAGTTGCCTCCACTTACAAATCCAGTATCAGCTACTAGAGTGTTGTGTGGAGCATTATTAATGCCAACTATTTCGAATATGCTTGGAAGATTCTTCTTCGATTCTGTAAAGTCCAATTTCCACAAAACAGTACTTGGGGGCTTAACATTCATAGCGATTAAAGGTTGTCTTAAGATTTACCATAAACAGCAGCAATATATCAGACAGTGTCAACGAAAAATTTTAGATTATACAGAAGCTAATATTTCTACTTATCTACACAATAATAGGAGACAGGAATAAATTTATATTTAGTTTTTCTTTAATGTATATACAAATACCCACTTATTTAACTTTGGTATGTAATAAATAAATAAAATAGTACTTTCCTTTTTGTTGATTATTAATTAAGTATATTTTTAATGTGACGAGTAACTTTTGTTATTGATTAAATAAATCATACATACTTAGTTTTTTTAATGCCTGTTATTGTGTTCCCAATGATTGTATGAAAGAAATAAATTTTCCTGAATCTGAACTATGAGATAAGAATTTCAGTTACAAATAATAAAAACTTTGCAAAACTTTGAAGTTACTCGTAGATGCTGTACAAATTTTAATTGAAGAAACTTGAGGTGTGTGAAGCTTCGCTCCAAAAAATTCTATGAGCTAGGCGATGTTAAGATAATTCGAAATAGGTATCTCCAAAATAGTTCGAAATTCGTAGCTCAAAAATAGTTCGAAATTTAATTTTACAGGCATTCAATGCTGCCAAAGGTAGCGAAATTTGAACTTGGTAGTAGCCTGGTTCATTCGGTAACAGTTCTGTTAACTCGGTATCGGTTCCGTTAATATGGCCTTATTTCAAGAGATTTTACTCATATACATTATTATATACATACCAACTAACGTAAATTGTTAGTTGGTTGTATACAGTCTCTATTTTTTAACACTGTGTGATTTGGAGCTGGCGTGACAACATACTACTTGGTTCCGCAACTAGGTGACGGCACATTGCTTCGTGTCTTACCACTCAGTGTTGGAAGGCTGGCTACCATAGCCGTATTACTTTATAGGTGTATTTTCGCTACAATTAGTATGCCGTACTGACCTGCTCTAATTAGAGCACAGTTCTAATAGTAATGAGAATGCATCTAGCCTTTTTAATACTTTTTCCCTATATTAGGGTAGAAATGGGCCAAGGCTGACAATTTACTACATTGGTAGTTGGTTGTATACAGTCTCTATTTTTTAACACTGTGTTATTTGGAGCTGGCGTGACAACATACTACTTGGTTCCGCAACTAGGGGGCGGCACGTTGCTTCGTGTCTTACCACTCAGTGTTGGAAGGCTGGCTACCATAGCTGTATTACTTTATAGGTGTATTTTCGCTACAATTAGTATGCCGTACTGATGAGCTCTAATTAGAGTGAAACCGGTCTACGGTTCTAATAGTGGTGAGAATGCCTTACATACTTTGTCCCTATATTAGGGTATAAATGGGCCAGGGCTGGCAATTTACTAAACTGTTAGTTGGTTGTATATAGTCTCTATTTTTTAACACTGTGTTATTTGGAGCTGACATGACAACATACTACTTGGTTCCACAACTAGGTGGCGGCACATTGCTTCGTGTCTTACCACTCAGTGTTGGAAGTCTGGCTACCATAGCCGTATTACTTTATGGGTGTATTTTCGCTACAATTAGTATGCCATACTGGCGAGTTCTAATTAGAGCGAAACCGGTCTACAGTTCTAATAGTGGTGAGAATGCATCTAGCCTTACTAGTTATTAAGTCACATGTTCGAACTTTAAAAACAAGGAAATTTGGCTTGAGTTATATGTTTAACAAGTGTAAACAAAATAGACAGTGTTTGAACTGCATGAAAGGATAAAATGTTTAATAAGGTAGGTATAATTTAACTGTGTTGATAAGAACCTCAGTGGTTTAGGGATAAGAACGTGTGCCTCTGAACCGAAGGGTACTGCGTTCGATCGCAGGGTTCTCCTTTCACTTTTCCAGTACAAACTATAACATTTTCATCAACCGAGGTTCTGGCATTGTATTTGAGCAAGTTGAATGTCTGCACGTTCCACCCTTTGGAGCGGGCGTAAAGCCGTCAATGCGATGTAGGGCACCTTAAATATCCCTACCCTCCTTACACCTTATTCAATACTGAACTAACTTATTCTGCGCACCACATGTCTATTTATACTGTCCCTAGAGATTCTACACCTGTCACTTTTGGTCCCTTCTAGAAGTATCATTCCAGAGTGTTCGCTGTTACCAACACACTACCATAGAAGTAACAAAGTTCCGAAACTTAATTCTCATAGACAGATGTGACAATAAAATAAAGAACAATGTAGATTGTAGCTAAAACTTAAGGCTTTTTAACTTCTTACTACATTTATGCTGCATAGCTGTATTCATTTAGGTACTCTATCTAGAACATGTCAATTTTGACGTTTCGAATCGCGACTTTTATGACGTTTTAAGAAGAAAAACTCAAAGGCTTATAACTTTTTTTAACGTAGAAATTCAAATTTTGGTGCATGGATTTCTTTTTATGATATAATATTGTGCATTTTCCAAGTTCGACCAATGTTTACCTTCTTCAAATAATTTTCTATCTGTTGGACCATAAAAATAAACAGTTTTTATCAAAACTTAGCATTTTCATTGCGTTTTTACGTAAGTTAAAAGTGTAGGTATGTTAAGGTTATGTTGTTGACGATATTCGACATCGCATGGAACGAAGCTCTACCAAATCTGTTCGTCGGTAATCTGTCACAGGTTCAGATTTGTGACATGTTACACAGCACACATTCCTAAAACCGTAAATTAGAAGTTTAAATAATCGGACCTCAGTTTGTTTACGTACATTACAAAATTTTGATATCTATACAAAATAAAAGTAATATTTTATTATGTTTTTAATTAATTTTTTTTAACAATCAATAACAGTAAACCATACATGAACAGACTTGCTGTTAAAAATACTAAATAATAAATACATTTAAGACATTTACTGTTTCAATTTATTATAATTTTTATATTTTTTATAAAACCCCAAAGGAAAAGGGAAATATGAGACAACACTGGCATCTTAGGGATTTCATTAATTCAGGTTATACAACCTTGTATGCCGGGTTGCCTAACTTACGCGGCCACGCGGGGTTCGGGAATTAATGAAAGCTATATATATATATATATATATATATATATATATATATATATATATATATATATATATATATATATATGTATTTGTCTATGTGTATAAAGAATAATAAACAGATCTCGCCAGTAGCTAGTTTTTCGTAGAACGAAAAATTCGCTAAAATACAAGATGTTTAATTGTTTTAAATCGTTATGACGTCATAACTTAAACAAGGACAAGTGACCAAACCGCCAAGCGTCATTGAATAGCTTATACAGAAACTATCATTTGCATCAATTTTTAATCCAATTGAAAATAAGGCCAGAGGTAGGGTAGCGTGCCAGCACGATTTTGCCGAACCCTGTATATTTATCATCGTGACCTCTTTATTAGTGAATTTTGCTAATGGAAATTCACTAAAATACAAAACTTAGAAAATCTATTCCTTTCCTAATAAGGTAATTTCGTGACCACACATGATATAATTATTTTTTATCAATGATGAGCAATGACCACATATTATGTGATGCATTAATGCATTGGCATAAAAGAGGTAAATAATAAATGTGAATGCTTAGACTCATGATATAATGACTTAGAAGAGATATGATATTGCGCATGTGCCCCGCCCCCTCCTATGACGTCACGTGGTGAGTAACGTTATAGAAGTCCAACTACACACTTAAAACAAAGTCATTCGCGATCAAAAAGTTTCTATACGTCAGTTTAATGCGGTTAAAGTTACGCCTATATTGTCTTTTTCAGATAATAAAGATCGCAGCACTAAATTTAATCGCTTTCATTTTTATTACCTCCAACTGTATGCACTTAAATATTAGTGAAATACGTAATTTGTTAAGAGTTTGTGATGAAACGTCAAACTTCACTGCACGACAGCATATTATTGTTGCATTGGACTCACCACTTGACGCCATGCGCGTGACAGGTCTAAAAATAGGTAGTCTGAATATCATATCTCTCAATCTCTCGGTATTTGTATCATGGCTTAGACTAATCTAAGTGGAACGAGATGTTTCAAAGTTCTATTCTGTGTTTTATGTTTTTATATTGACAGTTGACTGGTCGCCAGATGACATTGACAGTGACAATACTAGTTTTGTGAGGAAAATAGAAAATGTTTAAATAAAAAATAGTGTTTTAATTTAACAATACTATTATTATGCATCGACATCAGTATTAATATATCTAGGAAACATTTTACAACCATGGATTCACTAACACAGACGAGCCTTGAGGCTTTACTTCGTAAGTTGCTTAAGGAGACCACATTGTTAATGCTAATAAAAGCTATAAAATGTAGAGTAGATGATACCCACTTATCATTACTTGTTTGTTTCAGTGAAAGCTACAAGCTGTGAATTTAGAAACATAGATACAGCTGCAGTGGAAGCCTTCTGCACCTTGATTAACAAGGAAAAAGATGGAGCACATTATGGTGTCAAAGCCATAGGATATAGATTGCAGTCGGGGGTTGAAAGAGAAGTTTTATACACTCTTGACATTCTAGACCTTTGTATGAGTCGTTGTGGTTCAAATTTTCAATCAGAAGTTGGAAAATTCAGATTTTTAAATGAGATGATTAAATTAGTATCCCTAAAGTACTTGGGTTCACATACACCTCTACCTGTGAAGCAGAGGGTTTTACAGTTAATGTATCTTTGGACAGTAGATTATCCCAAGGAAACTAAAATCAAAGAAGCCTATGATATGTTGAGGAAGCAAGGTGTGATAAGAGAAATTCCAAATCCAAATATCAGCATGGAAGCAAACATTAGCAGAAGAAGACAGAATAGATCTATATTTCAAGATGAAGAAAAATCTAAAGTTTTGCAGAAGCTTTTACAAAGTAAGGACCCTGAAGATATCCAGGCAGCTAATTGGCTTATAAAAAGTATGGTTAAAGAGGTAAGTGAATTTGGTTTTGTAATTTGAAATTTTATTTGGGCTGCAATTGTTTTGTTTACACTATGAAAATTTTTTAAAGTAAAAAAAAATCAAGGCCCAAATATATATATTTTCCTTCTTACGCTTTATGTATGAGCGCATGAATTATTTTTTACCATTTTTATACGCTATTATAAGATACATTTGTTGGTAATCTCTAAGATTGATACAACAGAGATTGCTTGTAAACAGGGTTCTCCTACCGGTAATAAACGAGGCCTTGGGCTGTTGCCAAACTTCTAATTTTATATGCAATATAAAGAAGTTGATATTTTTATGTTAATTATAATCTCATTCTCAATGCATTTATCTATAACCTAGTAAAGTAAAATGTTTGTTTCTATTTGTAACGAAGGTTTGTTCGCAAAACTAGGGGATCAGTATGGCTTGTTGCGTTTTTTTGTTGCAAAATTATGGGAGCTTATACTAAGCACCGTGTTCTTTAGCGATTCTGGACTGAAAAACTAGGAGATCTAATCCAACTGTATGATTATGGAAAATGTTTTATCTACTAAGATAATAAACTTATTTTGATAAAATGACAATGAAGTTGCTTTCATATATGGAGCTATAATATAATTGATTGGTCATAGTCGTGGAAAGAGGCCAATTTAAAAATAAAAATACAAACATAAAATTTTAAATTAGTTCTAAAAAATTTTGTAAAAGTCACGAGGTTTAAATATATTTAAAGTTTGGTTGAGCTGAATTCTATTAGACCTCAAATGTGACATAATAGACAGATAAAAGTCTATGGTCACTGGCAATAAACATTTGACAGAATGGAATATGCAAGATTGCTATGGATTTCAAGTAATTATTTTTCGAGAAAATAATTGAAAACGCTCTTTTAAAAATTGGTGGTTAGATAAAGGGATGCTAAAGTGCGTTGTCCTCCAAAATAATGAAAATATTAAATAAATTAGGACAAGTAATATCAAAATGAAGTGTTAAACTATATATGTGATTATAAACTACTGTTTGAGTCCACACGTCACTGCAAAGTATACAAAAGGCGTTTGAAATTAAAAATCTAAAATTGAGGGGACGCTATAGTGGCTTCATAGTCGATGAAAAACGTTTTGTAATAACTAATTTGTGAACTGACCAGCCAGAAATGGTATAACTACATCAACGGCAAAGGAAAAATGCGTGTAAGTGGACGTTTAAAAGGTGAAAATTAGAAAAAGCCACATACCAGGCAGTTCCCATTGCAACGGCAGTTCCTTAACGACGTGGGAGTCGGTTGCTAGGTATGAGATCAAGTTGCAATTGTCTATAAAATAGAATTTGAAATCGGAGATTTTTAACAGCACGTTATGGAACCACAGCAAAGAATGAGCTCTGGAGAAGGCGAGGTAACAATCAAGGAGTGAAGGATGAAGGAAATGATAGGTATCGATTTTTGATCATAGGTGTGAATTGTTTTTTTAAGTAGTGGGGGTTTGTTTTGTTCTTTTATAGGTATTTGTAAGAAGCATAAATGTATAAACAAGACTATAAAATATTATCTTTGAGAAAGTAAAACCTGTATGATTAAAACAGTGGGCAAAAATTTAAAGAGAAATTAAACATTTAGTAGAAATAAAAAGGGAAAGAGTTCACTTTTTGAATTCACCCTTTGAGTTTTGGGAGTCAAAAAGCCCGGACATTTGAAAAATAGAAACATATTAAAAATATTGCATGCAACAAGTAATACATTTGTAGACAGGGAAGGTCATATAAATAAACACTTTCATACATTTATTAAAATAAGTATATCTATTCATTTAAAATGACAATTATATACATAAAAATTCAACATACAGGGTGTTTTAAATCTAAAATACATACAAAACAGGTAAATAAAAACTCATTTTCTCTGCAAAGCACACACACATAATATTATATATAACAACATCTATGAATTCTACATGTCATTGTTTGAAAATCATAAATATTGAATCATAGAGAAATGCATAAATGGAATGTTTGTTGAAAAATTACCTTTCTGAAAACAAAATTCATACAAACATACACATATATCATTTACCTACCATATTTGTTCTGTTTTTGTCAAATGGCTAGATCAATCTTATCTCAATGGGTCTGGGATCACATTTTTTTTTAAATAATCCGTAATTTAGTGTACTTGTTTTATAAGGGTTTCTTTTAACACAAGCGGATTCTTTGTAAAATTGCTTTCTTATTACGTTTCTTATAGAAACACAATTCATCAATCACACAGTAAATTAAAAGTTTTTTGTTCACGATACCTGAGAACGCTCTCTATTTTCTCTCATCTCCATCTTCGTCTGACCATGATGTTCTTTTTTCATTTCAAGTATAAGAAAAATACTAAATGACATTTATCCTTGTTATTATGCGATTATTTGCATCAACAGGATATAATCATTCTTGCCTTTTACTATTTACTTCACGACAATATGTCTGCTTATATAACCTGTTTTTGGTTTCAGTTATTTTGTCTGGGTGCTTTAAAACGTAAGTATATACCCTTTTAATCTGTTTTAAAATGAATCAGTAATTCATATATATATATATATATATATATATATATATATATATATATATATATATATATATATATATATATATATATATATATATATATATATATCGACTTCAATTTTCATTACTTAAATCGTATTTTTTTAGACTATTTCTCTAGTTTTTATTCATCTGTCAGCCAAGTTCTAAAATATAAAAATCGACACTCGTATTCTAATGTTTTCTCACTGCCGTTTTATTTCCATATCATTCTCTTAGTGTCAAAAATCTTGCATACTGTGTTTATAGGGTGTTTCACTGTCATCTGTCAACGATGCCATTTTAAAACAAATTTTTGAGTTTTCACTCTTATATGACTTTATATGTAACTTTGTTTAAAAAAAATTCCCCACACATATTGAAATATGATTCCTGACGTTCATTTCAGTATAACTTTTATCTCGCGAGATGTACATTCGCGAATATTTAGTCTTTAAAAATTCATTGTCCCATTGTTTTGATTTTAATTTTTTAATTTTAATCTAAAATTTCCAATAAAATTCATACAAGCCATCATAGGTGCTTTATTGTTAATGCATCTGCTAGGACATTTATTTACCTTTATTGTTTGATGCAAGTATTAACCTATCAACTGATAATGCATTTTTAACCATATATATATATATATATATATATATATATATATATATATATATATATATATATATATATATATATATATATATATATATATATATATATATATCGAATTGTGTGATTTATTTTTTACAACTTTGAAAACAAATTATATAATTAAACAAAACATTTTAATTTAATATTTATATTTGGATTTGTGTCCAAAATCTTCCAATAATTTATTATATTAGCCCACTGTCTTTATTTTTGACACTTAAATACATACGTTAAAATTACATTACCACCCTTTGAGTTAATTTCACTGATAGTGTCTTTATTTGCTTATGAGTCTTTATATCATTGGTTACTGTCTTTAGAAGTGAATTTTTGTTTATTTTTCATACTTTAATTAGTCCACACATGCTTTACTTCTAGCTTTGTCTAGTCCTACTTCTTTATAGAAGCCAATATTCACTGTATCACAAACTCTCCGTTTTCACATATTCGTTTTTACATTCTCTACTTATATTGTTTTTGACAATCATTTACATGGACAAGGAGTCTTCCAGTCTTTAACTGTATTTTAGTCTACTTAGTATTGTCACATTTGTCTATGAGAATTTGTTATTTCTATGATCAGATGTCGGTTATAAAGTGTGTTGGTAAGTGCGAATACTCTGAAATTATATTTCTAGAAGTGACAGGTGCAGAAAAGTGTAGAATATCTAAAATCTATATGGAGAGTATAAATAGACGAACGGTACATAGAGTTAGTTAGTTCAGTGTTAATTAGTGTGGTGCAGAGTAAGTTATCATAGAGTATTAAGCGACTCAGCAGTAAGTGTTGGTGTATAAGAAGCGATCATAGAAGGCGGATAGTGGAATATAGTTCTATGGACATTTAATAATAGAGAGAAATATTTTAGTTGATACTGGTGTTGGAAAATAGTTGCTTATAATAAATTAGTAGTTTGAAAAGCTGCGTTTTGTTAGTCAACAAATCCAGAACCCCGTAGAATGTAACAGTATCTTACAATGTGTAATATACCTAAATAAGTACAACCATATTTTATTCCATTAGGCAACCTCAAACATTTTTCTATGCAAATTTTAAAACAACCAATATATATATATATATATATATATATATATATATATATATATATATATATATATATATATATATATATATATATATATATATATATATATATATATATATATATACACACTGAAACACGTAAATTTGAACTTACCTTAGTAATATCACTTAATAAACTAAATATGGGAATTAAAAATGTAGCAGGGCTGGTAGTCTTTTAGATGCCTGATCTATTGAGCCAGAGTGGAGACCTGAAGGTAAAATGTGGGGTTCTTCAAGTTCTTTTTTTTTTCTTTTTTTTTTTAATTTCATATTATTGGTTGCGGCATATCAGGCCATTAGCACATTCATTTCCAATCCTTCACAATTTTTACTAATTTTCCAGACAAAGTCAACTTCTCGTTGACTGGCCCAAGAATCGAACCGGGGACCTCTCGCTTAGCAGGCCGGCACCTAGCAACCTGCGACACAAGGGCGTCCTTCAAGTTCTTTGAAAGTCAGTTAATCTGTAAGCGATTTAAACAATTTTAAAATACAAATTTCTAAATTTATAAGCCATTAGATATATGTATATATATATATATATATATATATATATATATATATATATATATATATATATATATATATATATATATATATATATATATACAGTGTGAAACAAACTTATGTAATAAAATTCATTATTCAGCAAAAAATAGTTTTTGTGGAAAATGCTGAGAGACGTGAAGTTTAATTTGTCGAACATTATCTTATAATCATAGTTAAAAAAATTAAACTCCCACCATTTTACCCCCACCACTGTATCTATTTAAAAAATAGCAACCCTACATTTTTTTCATCACAATTCTATAGATCACATTTTTCTGAATGCAGAGATACCCCATATGTATGGTCTAAGATTACAGGTTTCAATAGAGGGTGGAAATTTAATACCGGAATATTAAAACTAAAAAGTTTACCCTGAAATTCAAATTTCGAAAATAAACTTAATAAAAACGTCCCTTTCTTATAATAAATCTTCAAAATGTTCTCCATTCACTTGCACACAATGAAATAATCTGCTCTGGAATTCTTCCCTAACTCTGTTCAACACGTGAGGTGTTATGTTCCTAATTTCTGTTGTTATTTTCATTTTCAAATCATCTAAATCAGCAGGTTGCGTATTATATACTCTGTTTAAGGTTTCCCCATAAAAATAAATCAAGAGATGTAAGATCTGGTGATCTAGCGGGCCATTCTACGAAACGTCTTCGTCCAATCCATCTTTGTGGAAAGGCTTCATGTAGATACTCCCGTACTTGAAGAGCAAAGTGGGGCGGTGCACCATCTTGTTGAAACCATATCCTTTCATGGGGAATATTAGGTTCCATTAGATTTGGATACAATTCTGCTAACATTGGGACAACATGTTCTCTTAGCATTTCTAAATATCTTGGACCGTTTAGATTTTCTATAAAAACAGGTCCAACTACGTGATCACCAATGATACCAGCTCAAACGTGCAACTTCTGAGGACGTTGATCGTGTGTTTGTCGCATCCAGTGGGGGTTTTCGGCAGGCCAATATCTGCACTTTTGCCTGTTTACATCGCCATTCAAAAGAAATGTTGCTTCATCGGAAAACAGAACGTCAGCAGAAGAAATAACATTTCTATGTAACATGTCCAGCAGTTGTTCACAAAAGTGCAATCTTCTATCAGAATCACCGTCAATCAAGTCTTGAACGTGTTGTAGTTTATAGGGATGCATTTTTTCGTTTTTGTGACATCTTCAAACTGTTGATTGTTGGTTCTTCTTGAAAAGCCAATAAAATATCGAGTTCTACATCTTCTTCAACAAACTTGGGTCCCCTAGGCAGTGGTTTAACGTGCCCATAATCACGAAACTGTGAATGTATCTTAGACACAGTTCCCTGTGTTAGTGGGTGCAAATCTGGATGTTTTTCATTAAATAGGTTAACAACTTGTGCCTGTGTTCTACACATATCACCATACCCAATCATCATTAATATCTCTGTTCGCAGAGTTTCAGTTAAGTATCACATTATAAGACCAAACATTAATTGAAATTATCGGAACAAAATTACGACCAACCTATTAGGAGACCGTGCATTCAACACAATACACCACAAAATAAAACAGAACTGTTAAATTTCGCCTTACACACAAATATAAGATAAGAGTCAGTGAAGAATTCCAGATCAGATTATTTCGTTGTGTGCAAGCGAATGGAGAACATTTTGAACATTTATTATAAGAAAGAGGCGTTTTTATTAAGTTTATTTTCGAAATTTGAATTTCAGGGTAAACTGTTTAGTTTCAATATTCCGGTATTAAATTTCCACCTTTATTGAAAACTGTAATATTAGACCATACATATGGGGTATCTCCGCATTCAGAAAAATGTGATCCATCGAATTGTGATGAAAAAATGTAGGGTTGCTGTTAAAAAAAAAAGATAAAGTGGTGGGGGTAAAATGGTGTGAGTTTAATTTTTTTTTACTGTCACTATAAGATAATGTTCGACAAATTAAACGCTTTTCATTTATAAAGAGCTGGTATTATTATTTGAAGAAACACAATCTTTGCCACAAATTAAAAATATTGAAACATTATAAATTACTTTGAAATAATTGTCAAATTAATAGACTGTAAAATGAATATCTCACGGCATATTTTTATATCAAAGGAAAGCTTAAGTTCTAAGGAAAAAATGTGTATAAACTTAATCAAGAACAGTGGTTAGTAAAAAAATAGTGTCACAAATTGAAACATAACTTCCACATAGCTGTGATCTTCACGCTCCTCAAAAAGACATTCTCATGAAATGAATTTAGGGTCTATGATTTGACCACAAAAAAAATATTCGTATTCCAGTACACATAAACTTCTGATACGATCTATTACTCGAGTTTTAACGAAAAAATGTCAATTTTTACCAAATTATCCCTCTTTTATTCCCTATTCCGTGAAGAGATCTTACCCAAAAACAATTCGAAGCGTTCCTTTGTCGGGCACTAACTGTATACCAAATTTGAAGATATCTCAATTCATTCGAAAGTTATTGCGCCTACGAACTGACAGACGTACAGGCCGACAGACCGACCGATCGACAAGCAAACAATTTTCGTTCCAAAATCAAGTTTTATATGTTTTTAAACTTTTTACGTCGTTTTAGCAAAAAATAAATAAATTCAAAATTTCTGTCACCGTTATTCCACCCCCCACACATTCAACCCCTAATTTAATGTCAGCACAGAAAACCAGATGTTTGATGGACTGGAAAATTTTCTAATAAACACACCCTAAAGCGTTATATTACTAGAGTTCTAACGAAAAAATGTCAATTTTCACAAAACCATCCCCAATTCACGTTGATCTGTCACACGTCGCAAGAACGCACCGTTATGTCACGAGTGCGCTTCGCGCCAGCCGAGACACAAACATCGAACCCGCTACTTAGGAAGACGTTTCCCAAATAATCAAAACACTAAAATATAGGAAAGCTACGGGATACGATGGAATCTCCAACGTAGCCCTGAAAAATATCCCCAGCAAAGCCGTGGTATTCATAGTTACGATTATGAATGCCATGCTGCGATTTCAACATTTTCCTCCCATGTGGAAACTTGCCGACATTATCAATATTCCAAAACCCAGTAAAAATCTCCTGTTTCCTCAGAACTACAGGCCCATTAGCCTACTCACAGTCATCGGTAAAATCGCCGAAAAACTAATTCAGAAAAGGTTAGCCTCATTCACCTCTGTTTCAGACGCCAGCACTCCACCATAGACCAAGTCCTTCGCGTGGTGGAAAACATCACCGAAGGATTCAACAAAAACAACTGATGCATTATTTCTCGACATTGCTCAAGCCTTCGACGGGGCTTAGCATGCGGGCCTCCTAAACAAACTTCTATAATTCAATTATCCTCTCCCTCTGATTCTGCTAATCAGGTCACACTTGCAACGGACGAAGTTCCAGGCCAAACATCTGGGAACCAGATCTAGAACCTACTCAGCCATGGCTGGCCTCCCGCAGGGTTCTGCTATCTCCCCTCTGCTGTACAATATATTTGTCGCAGACATACCGACACCGACCCTAAACGGACATACGCACTGTACGCACACGACACTACCATCCTCAGCAGCTCCACTGAGCCGAGGATAATAACTGAATGCCTACAGACTGCCGTAGACGAGCTGCAAGGCTGGTATAGGAAATCATGTCTAGCCATAAACCCCGATAAATGTTCAGCAGTCTTATCTACCAAGAGGAGACACACACCTCACGACCACGTATCATTAGACAACAGTATAATTCCCTGACAGGACTCCGCTCAATACCTCGGGGTTTGCCTCGACAAACGCTCAACATGGCGCCCCCATGTGCAACATGCCCGACGGACAACTTCAACGATCATCTCGAAGTTCTTTCCATTTCTTAACAGAATTTCTAACTTGACCTTGAACAATAAACTGCTCATGTACGAAGTCATAATCCGGCCAGCCTTGACCTATGCATCCTCTGCATGGGCCACCGTGGTCAACACACATCAAAATCTTTCAAATCATCCAGAATAAAATTCTGAGAATGGTTACAAGACCGCCATGGTTTGTCATAAACAATCAGATTCACTCTGATCTGAAAATGTCTTCGATACTTGAGTATCGACTATCCACCACTCAGTTCGCAACAGCTGCTTGTGTGAACTTCCCTATGGTGACACAGACTATGATGAGAAACTTCCACATAGGCATAAGCGTCCACAGCTTATACTTACCCGATAACGCCCCCGCAGCAAACACAGAATGGAAACACTCAAATCCAAACGTCATTGTGTGAAATATTTCCGACGGAGGTATGGACTAAGGTCCGGTACTCCAGGGAGCGAAGTTTAGTGGGTATGAATCCCACAGTACCTCGATATCCCACACATTACAGTGTGGTGAATGAGGTTTGCATGGTACATTCTCCACTCCTGTATCCAAAAACAAAACAAAAAAAAGTTCGGGACGCAGCAAATGCGTAATGGTAGTGAATTTTTATTAAAAGCTTCAAATTTGAATAACTCAATTTTCTATTAACTTAGAAAGTTCAATTTTGGTATGTGGTAACGTCTTTCCTAAGGCAACGTATTCACTAAATTTCATTAGCATAACTTTGTAATTTTCGGAGAAAACAAATTGTTCTAAAAAAAAACTAAAAATTTGAATAACCAATTTTTTTATGAACTTAGAAAGTTGAATTTTGGTGCGTAGAAAGGTCTTTCGCAAGGCAACATATCCATCAAATTTCATTAAAATAACTTTGTAATTTTCGGAGAAAAAAAATTAATCGTAAGAAAACTCAAAATTTTCCCGGAAAACCTTGGATTTTCCTGGCTAACGAACTCATCCAAGCCACTAATAAAAGAAAGGTACTCGCCAAGTTTCATCAAAATAGGTTAATTATTTTTTGAGTTATCGGTTGGATGCATATATATATATATATATATATATATATATATATATATATATATATATATATATATATATATATATATATATATATATATATAAACATATGAAAATTGAAACTGACCCCCGATATGGGTTCTAGGGGTCCTAGTTCGCGCTCATTTGAAACAAATTTTGCAAAGTCTCACCATCGATACCTCTATTAGTGAATTTTTTTAAATAAAAATTCACTAACACAAAAAAGGACCGCAAATTCACAAAGCCAACCTTAGTAAAATCAAAGTCATAAAAAAAAACTTCAAACATTATTCACATGCTGTTTTAGAGATTGACCCAAAGTCTTTACTTTAATGATGAAAAAGGGGTATCTTTACATAGGTTGTCGTAGATGTAAAGTTCAGGAAAGCTGTGATGTTATTAGATGTTATAAATATTCTGTCTTTGGTAACATCACAGGGGATTGCAAACATTCCAAAACAGTGTGTCCTTGGTGCGCGGAGGAAAATGAACTAAGCAATTATAATAGACAATTTAAGACTAATTTTCATGTCTCCTATACTGTTCGTGACGTCACATGCCCCGTACATTTGCAGTGGTTCGACGTTCAGAGAGGTAAGACCAAGTAGGACTACTGGCAATCACGGTTGGTTGACGGCTTTGCTTCAGCTCCGCTTTTGGACCGCGTGTCAACTTAGAACTTTTGTGTTTTTAATCGATGTCTTTGTAATAGGAACAATTTTGTAGCTAGTCAGATTTTAAAGTTTTCCGTTACAATGTCTGTCCAATAAAATTGAGCAATTGTGGTATTTTCTAGGTAATAAGATTTATAAGATTGTATGCCTGTCAGAACACTGGCTGAACGTAGCACAACTCAATTCTTGTCAATTTAACGGGTTACAAGCTTGCTGCCCAGTTTTGCGGGTCAGTGGGAATTCATGGTGGAGACACCATTTTTGTTAAATCTGATGTTGACCATAAATCTTTGAATGTGACGCAATATTCTCGGAAATTTGATTGCGAGGTCTGTGCAGTTGGGATACCTATAATCAGGACTGTGATAGTTACATTATATCGGTCTTGTAGTTGAATTTTTTAAAACTTTTTACAACTGTTTGAAGGACTTTTACGAGATTTACATTCGAACAAAAAAAAAAGGTGATCATTGTCGGCGATTTCAATATAGATTTTAAAAAGTCATCTAGCAACTTATCTTACTTGGTTAATTTAGCGTCATCATACGGTGACTATTGATGAGCACACAAGAATTACTCAAATTTTATCGACCTGCATAGATAACATTAGAACTGACTGGTATCATGAATTGTATTTTTCAGGTGTCTTAGAACCTTGTGTCTCTGATCACAAGGGCCAGTTTCTTGCATTGAAGGTGAAGGCGGCCGTGGAAAGGGATAATACATTCACGGTATGGCGAATTTATTCCAATTATAGAGTTGCTCGGTTCTGGGAGTGTCTGGGAAAGGTCGATTTTGGTTTTTTTGCTGGTTATTGGGATCCAGATGCAATGGATGCCTTTCTTATTGATACGTATAAACAACTGATTTTAGAGATTGACCCAAAGTCTTTACTTTAATTATGAAAAAGGGGTATCTTTACATGAGTTGTCGTAGATGTAAAGTTCGGGAAAGTTATGATGTTATTAGATGTTATAAATATTCTGCCTTTGGTCACATCGCAAGGGATTGCAAACATTCCAAAACAGTGTGTCCTTGGTGCCTGGAGGAACATAAACTAAGCAATTATAATAGACAATTTAAGACTAGTTTTGATGTCCCCAATACTCTTCGTGATGCCACATGCCCTTTACATTTGCAGTGGTTCGAAGTTCAGAGAGGTAAGACCAAGTACAACTACTAGCGATTACGGTAGGATGACGGCTTTGCTTCAGCTCCGCTTTTGGACCGCGTGTTAACTTAGAACTTTTGTGTTTTTAATCGATGTCTTTGTGATAGGAACAATTTTGTAGCTAGTCAGATTTTAAAGTTTTCTATATTAATATACAATGTCTATCTAATAAAATGGAGCAATTGTTGTATTTTCTAGATAATAAGGTTTATAAGATTGTATGCCTGTCAGAACACTGGCTGAACGTAGCACAACTTAATTCTTGTCCGCTTAACGGGTTATAAGCTTGCTGCTCAGTTTTGCGGGCCAGTGGGAATTCATGGTGGAGTCGCCATTTTTGTTAAATCTGATATTGAGCATAAATCTTTGAATGTGACGCAATATTGTCGGGAATTTTATTGTGAGTTCTGTACAGTTGAGATACCTATGATCAGGACCGTGATAGTGACATTACATCGGTCTTGTGAGATTTACATTTGAATAAAAAAAAAGGTGATCATTGTAGGCGATATCAATATAGATTTAAATAAAATTCTGGACGCAGCAAGTGCGTTATGATAGTGATTTTCATTAAAATGTTTTTAATAACAAATATGTGTGTTTTTTTAAGAAAACAGGCATCAAATTTGGTTACCAGTATAAACTATATAGTAAAAACAATGTGCCATGTTTCATCAAAATATTGTGTGAAAATGTAAAAAAAATTCCAAAAGTAAACTTAAAGTGTTCCCGAAAAAACACGTTTCTTGGTCAACCTTATAGGTCAACAGCAAATTGAGCTGTTCAAATATGAAACATTTGATCAAAATTTGCTACCATAACGCACTTGCTGCGTTCACAATTTCTTTTCTTACAAGCATGCATTATATTTCGATGGAAAATGCAAAAATGCAATAAGGCGTGTTTGATTAAAAAAAAACTTTTTTGTCTTTTGACCTACATAGTTAAATTTTTGTAGGTAACTTACCTATAAGGATGTAAACCTGCGTGCCAAATTTGGTTGCCCTTACTTTGTTAATTCCGGAGATATAATTTTTTTTCGAAAGAAAACACAAAATTTTCCGGGAAAACCTGGGCAGATTTTCCTGGATAACGAACTTATCCAAGCCATTTGCAAAAGGAATTTTTTCACCAAATTTAATCAAAATCGGCTCATTATTTGTTGAGTTATCGGTGTGATACATACATATATATATATATATATATATATATATATATATATATATATATATATATATATATATATATATATATATATATATATATATATATATATATATATATATATATAAACATATAAAAATTGAAACTGACCCCGGATATGTTTTCTGGGGGGCCTAATTAGCGCTCATGTGAAGAAATTTTTTCAAAATTCAAAAGTCGGGATCTCCTCATTAGTGAAATTTTTTTAAGAAAATTCACTAAAAAGTCATCCAGCAGCTTATCTTACTTAGTTAATATAGAGCCATCATACGGTTTATCTATGACTGTTGATGAGTACACAAGAATTACTGAAATTTCGTCGACCTGCATAGACAACATTAGAATTGACTGGTATCATGAATTGTATTTTTCAGGTGTCTTAAAACCTTGTGTCTCTGATCACAAGGGCCAGTTTTTTGCATTGAAGGTGAAGGCAGCCGTGGAAAGGGATAATACATTCACGGTATGGCGAATTTATTCCAATTATAGAGTTGCTCGGTTCTGGGAGTGTCTGGGAAAGGTTGATTTTGGTTTCTTTGCTGGTTGTTGGGATCCAGATGCAATGTATGCCTTTCTTATTGATACCAATAAACAGCTAATAGGCTCGTCTTTTCCGTTAAGAAAGGTTGGTTTACAGAGGGGGGCACCTGTGCGTTGGTTTGATAGTGACATGAAAACACGAAGTCAAGAACTTTCTAATATCAAACTGATTTTTGACATAACTAAAAATACTCCGGATTTTGAGGCTTATAAAGTGGCGAGAAATAACTACAGAAAGAGAATCATTGAACAAAAGAAACTCGGTTATTATAGCTATATATTGAGTTCTGGTAAGAAAATCGGAGCTGGCCGCGCTGTGATTCACTAGTGACCAACTCAAACTTAACTCTCATAAGACACAGCAGCTTATTGTTTCCCTAAATCGTAAGATAGCAGGTAATGAGTTCGTAAAATTGTGGGGTCTGACTTTGGATGGTAACCTGAACTGGATTCCTCACGTTGAGCAATTAAGCAAAAAACTTTCTCTACTTTATATCTGTTGCCTAGATTAAAGCCTCTAGTGAGCCCATATGTGTTGAGGGCGGCATACTTTTCATTGTTTAACTCTAGATTGAGTTACAGTGTTATTTTATGGAGTAAGTCTACCCAAATCATAACCATTTTAGACTTCAAAAGCAGGCTATCCGGCTGTTGGAGGGTGTTGGTCCCAGGGAGAATTGTCAGCCTTTATTTGTAACGCATGGAATAATGCCCCTTCCTTCAATGTATATCTACGCCACTCTTTTGGGGGTAAATGAGGCAGAAGGAATTTTTTTCTTACAGAGTGATATTCACACATATGGCACCTGTAATGCCAGCCTACTATCGGTCACACGTTATTGTTTAAATATGTCTTCGAGAAACTATGGAAGTTGATTTATATAATCGTTTACTAGAAAAAATTTTATCTGTTAATTTTGAAACCTTCAAGTATATAATAGTAATAATAAAAATAATACTAATAATAATAGAGTTTATTCCAAAAACAAAAGAAAATACAAAATAAAGTACACTTCCTGCTAAATAACCTAAATAAACATGGAAAAGGTGTATTATGTACCTACACTTTTAAGAACTACAAAGTAGCAACTATACAATAACAACAATCAAGACCTATTTTCTGATTGCAGATTTTATTTTAATCTAATTGCAGATTACATTTATTGCACAATTTAGCAAGAGCACAAACTAGAAATAAGGAAATAAACACATGTACAACCAACGACGGTATATACTTGTTTGTGGGCACATGAAAAAAAACATAAACTATTAAAATTAACTTACTTAAATGTGTAGGAACTATTAGCTTAGTCAAAACAACAGCAAAAACAACACATACAACATCACACAGCCAACCAAACCCAAAATTAAATCTAATTCAAACACAGTCAACTAAATCGATGACCCGTTCAATGCCCATCTGTGTAATAAACCGTGAATTATGCCTCTAGACTTCAAAACCCATGCCTTTACCATCCTCTCATAAGAATGCAAAGTAGGTGCAGCTCTGACACTGACTGGAAGAGCATTATACATTCTTGGTGCAACATAAGTATAACTAAGCTGGCCTACAGTCTTAATCGCTCTGCTCATTTGACTGGCCACTGCTGCATTTAATAATATGATTAAAGTCATTAATATGATGATAATATGATTAAAATCATTTATTCTGCAGCGCTGTCTTTACTCCATTGACGAATATACTAATACTGCTATGCCAGTGTTCTGATCACGACTAATGTGTTTTGTCTGTTGGTTCATTGTGTTTTATTGTTCAGATAGATTAATTTTAGGTTTTTGCAATTTACATTAACATAACTGCTTTTCTAACATGTAACACTGACTTGCTATAAACATAAGCTACTTATTATAACATGGCTAATATATATATATATATATATATATATATATATATATATATATATATATATATATATATATATATATATATTTATATCCAAATATCGGATTCTCTGAGGGCTTGCATGGCTTATTCAGATCTTACCTGGATGGAAGGAGGCAATTTGTTGAGGTTGGGGGCTTCAAATCTAACACCTATCACATAACTTCGGGAGTGCCGCAGGGTTCCATACTCGCTCCATTACTGTTTAATATATTTATTGACCCAGTTAAACATGTTTTACATATTCCTTTTTTAATGTATGCAGATATTAAGATTTTCGCAAATATTTCGAGTGTTGATGACTGTTTGCAGCTCCAGAACTGTCTTCAGATCCTTGATGAATGGTGTTGTCGGAGTGGTCTTTCTATGAATGTTTCCAAGTGTTGTGTGAGGTCCTTTAGAAATAAGCACGCAATTACTTTCGGGTACAATATAAGAGGGCTTCCACTTGATCGCCCCGCAACAGTTGAGGACCTTGGAATTGTTTTTGATGGTACTCTATCTTTTAAACCACACTATGATCAGACTGTCAGTTCTGCTTACAAAACTCTTGGGTTGATAAGAAACAGCAAAAATTTCTCACAGACTGACACCCTCCTCCTGCTCTTTAGTTGTTTGGTTAGGTCCCGACTTGAATGTGGTTCAGTTGTGTGGGCTCCTACTTATGAGATACATGTGGCAAGTCTAGAATCAGTGGAAAGGAAATTTCCAAAATTTCTTAGCTTTCGTGAGGATGGTCGATATCCGTCTATTGGTTTTCCTCAGGAAAGTTTACTTCTTCGCTTTAGTCTGCAGAGTCTGTCGATGCGCAGGCAGTGCAGTTTCATTATATTTTTATACAAACTCAAACTGGTCAATTCTGTGTTCGACTGCCCTAATCTGCTTCAGCAACTTAATTTCAATGTGCCTCGTATTGCAGCACGCTTTCCAGGCACATTTTATCTCCCGTCTGCTCATACGAGATTGCTGCGATCGTCTCCAATTTACCAGATGTGCAATGATTACTCTGTACTGCAAGACCGCCTAGATATCTTCTCATGTAATATATCAGAGATAAAAATGTTTTTCAAAGCGATCTAATTTGTGACTCTCTTTTGTATAGTTTGTTTGATTATTGTTTGTTATTATGTTTTGTGTATTGGCCCATCCTTTATTTGGCTTTTAAGCTGTTGGATGGTGTATGAATAAATAAAAAATAAAAAAATAATAGTTTTTTCAATACTATTATTAAATGAGCTATTACTTTTAAGTAATTGTTCTTGTGTGTCTGGTTCGGTTGTAGTTATTGCGGTTACATATTAAAGTGGACTGTATCGTGTAACATAAGAAAATCTAATGGCAATTTGATAATTTTAGGATGAGAAGAGAACTGAATTAAGTATTGAAAGGATATCGATGGTAGAATCTGTCCAGAATAACTTAAAAGTTTTTCATGAAATGTTAGATTTTTATAACCCAGATGCCACATCAGCTGAAGAACTGGAGATCATGAAGGAACTCAACCAAAGTTGTCGGAAAATGAAACCAAATATAGTTAAAATAGCATCTGAATTTCCACGTAATGATCCAGTTATGAGTATGTTTTTTTATTATACTTTTTAGTCATAAATATTATTTGAAATTTTTTGTTATAGGCAATATTCTTCATGGCTTAACTCGAGCGTTTAACAAATATAATACAATAATTATGGAAGGACAAGTGCCCACCTTGAATGAAAAGGATACATCTCAGTCTCTGCTGGACTTTGAGAATGATGAATGTCCTAATACAGTTGTTGAAGGTGCATCTAATACACATAATTTTAATTTGGTGCATAACCCCAAGTCTGAGCTTGATGTTTTAAATGATATTTTTACTGCTAGTGTTCCTGTTTCCACAGAAGTATTACAACCAACAACTGTAGCAAAAACTGGCAAGTCTAATTTATATTCCCTTTTTTAAATTTGTATTTACATGTTCTTAAATAAACACATTACAGATTGTCTTTATCTTTGACAAGGCTTGATACGAGGCATGTTTTTAAAGTTAAGTACCGTTTTGAAATTCCGCCACCGTGAGCACTCCTGTAGGTATGCATGGTTGCACGCTGTGTATCTACATCTATTGACAAGCCACAGACGCCATTACTGAAAGATTCAACTGTGTTTACGTTTCTTTGTCACTATTTAAAATGCCTTCGCCAATCGAAAATCCCACCAACTGTGAAATACGTGCTGTGATTCGTTTTCTTGGTGTTAAAGGCATTAAATTTGCCGTAATTCATCGTCAGATCAGTTAAGTGTATGCAGAAAACATTATTCGGAGGGACTGTGGAGGCCTTGATGCTCTTGCTAATATTTACATTGTGGAGGTTAGAGTCTCGGATCATCGGGCCTCGCTTAATGTTTTTGTTGTTTATATACCTCCCAATACTCCAACGAATGACTACTACCTCTTGTGTGAAGCTCTCGAGTCCCTGTGCATAAAATATGGTTCCGAGACATTCTTAGTTGGTGATTTTAACATGCCTGTATATGCTTCTTGTCGTCAGAACGACCCCTCCGCTCGTGTGTCTGTTTTTCAAAATTTCTGTAATCTACTACTCCTTGGACAGTTTAATCATGTTGAGAATATAAACAACAGGATTCTTCACGTAGTTTTGTTTACTGACACTTGCTTGGTGGGGGAGGCTCCTGATTCGCCCGTGATTCCTGATGGTCATCATCCCCCCTTAATCATAGAGTTTCCGCTCAGTGGTTCTGTGGTCTCTTCCCCTGCTGGTGACACTAGATAAAGGTCATATAACTTTCGAAAATGTGATTTTGTCAGATTGTATGCGGAGCTCAGCGACTTGTGCTGGGATGGCATGGATGGGCTTCAGGATGTCGATTCTATGCTTGACTTTTTCTATTCCAGAATTTACGACTTGTTTGATATGTATGTTCCCATGACTGCTCCAAGAGCATGTAATAGGTACCCCGCATGGTTTTCTAAAGAAATTAAGGTTAGTATAAAATATAAATATTCATTATGGTGTAAGTTTAAGAAGTCTGGAAATGTGGAGTTTCTGGATAGATTTAGGGAGCTGAGACAAAAACTTAAGAGAGACATTTATCTTTCTCGAGTAAATTACTTTCAGAGGGTTGAGAGAGAGATTAGGTCTAATCCTAAAAAATTCTGGAACTGCTTTCTCGACGCCGTCAAAACTTTTCTATTGGGAATTTATCTAACCAGCAGTTGGCAGCTGACAGTTTTGTTTCTTATTTTGCGGGATGTTCTGGCTCCACCCCCACCTCATCGCCTACAGCCGCCAGTCCCGACATCACAATGTTCTTTGTTGATGACTTTACAGATGACGAAATTATTACAGCCGCTAAGAGAGTTAAGGCTAACATGTCCTGTGGACCTGATCTGGTTCCTGGTTTCTTGGTGCGCGACTGCTTATATGCTTTCCTGGCTCCACTTAAGAAAATTTTTAAACTGATTCTTAGATCTGGAACATTCCCCGCTATTTGGAAGCTGTCACGGGTTTTCCCTGTCTTCAAGGCGGGGGATAGTGGTGATCCATCAAACTATCGACCAATAGCCATACTATGTGTCTTTTGTAAGATTTTCGAGGCCTGCCTTTTTCAGCGAATACTGTTTCACATCAAAAACAGACTCTATTTCTCAACATGGTTTCATTCCAGGTAGATCGACTGGGACGAATTTGGTTGACGTTACACAGTTCATTGCGTCCGCTCTTGCCAGCCCTTCACTGGTTGATGTTGTGTATACTGATCTATCTAAGGCTTTCGATTGTCTAAATCACTCTGTTCTGATTGACAGGATGAGGGCTATCGGATTCTCCGAGGGCTTGCTTGGCTTGTTCAGATCTTATCTTGATGGAAGGAGGCAATTTGTTGAGGTTGGGGGCTTCAAATCTAACACCTATCACGTAACTTCGGGAGTGCCGCAGGGTTCCATACTCGGTCCATTACTGTTTAATATATTTATTGGCCCAGTTAAACATGTTTTACATGTTCCTTTTTTAATGTATGCAGACGATATTAAGATTTTCGCAAATATTTCGAGTGTTGATGACTGTTTGCGGCTCCAGAACTGTCTTCAGATCCTTGTTGAATGGTGTTGTCGGAGTGGTCTTTCTGTGAATGTTTCCAAGTATTGTGTGATGTCCTTTACTCGAAATAAGCACGCAATCATTTTCAGGTACAATATAGGAGGGCTTCCACTTGACCGCCCCGGGACAGTTAAGGACCTTGTAATTGTTTTTGATGGTACTCTATCTTTTAAACCACACTATGAGCAGACTGTCAGTTCTGCTTACAAAACTCTAGGGTTTCTGATAAGAAACAGCAAAAATTTCTCACAGACTGACACCCTCCTCCTGCTCTTTGGCTGTTTGGTTAGGTCTCGACTTGAATATGGCTCAGTTGTGTGGGCTCCCACTTATGAGATACATGTGGCAAGTCTGGAATCAGTGCAAAGGAAATTTTTTAAATTTCTTAGCTTTCGTGAGGATGGTCGATATCCGTCTATTGGTTTTCCTCAGGAAAGTTTACTTCTTCGCTTTAGTCTGCAGAGTCTGTCGATGCGCAGGCAGTGCAGTTTCATTATGTTTTTATATAAACTGGTTAATTCTGTGTTCGACTGCCCTAGTCTGCTTCAGCAACTTAATTTCAATGTGCCTTGTATTGCAGCACGTTTTCCAGGCACATTCTATCTCCCGACTGCTCGTACACGATTGCTGCCATCGTCTCCAATTTACCAGATGTGCAATGATGACTCTGTACTGCAGGATATAGATATAGATATCTTCTCGTGTAACATATCAGAGATAAAAATGTTTTTCAAAGCGATCTAATTTGTGACTCTTTTTTTGTATTGTTAGCTTGATTGTTGTTAGTTATTATGTTTTGTGTATTGGCCCATCCTTAATTTGGCTTTTAAGCTGTTGGATGGTGTATGAATAAATAAAAAAAAAAAAAAAAAAATTCTGAAGGAATGGTGCAACAGTCTTGTTAGATCTTTTAAAGATGGCAGCACAAATGTTGATGATGGGGGACGAAGTGGGCGATCTTCTGTGATTACTGATGTTTAGGTTCAGAAAGTTGACGGAAAAGTGAAAGAGAACAGACGCTTTACAGTTTTGTCATTATCTAATGAAGTTGTGACCAAACACTTAATTATCGAAAGTTGTGCTCAAGCTGGGTATCGAAAATGTTGAGAGGTGCACAAAATCAAATGCCAGGAAAACCAGTGCATTGACTTAACTTGATACAGTATGGTACAGTGAGGAGGTGATGATTTTTGAAGCCAAATTTTCATAGGCGATGAAACATGGGTGACTTACGTTACACCAGAATCGAAGCACCAATCTATGGAATGGCGGCATTTAACATCACCCAAGGAAGTGAAGTTCAAGCAAACAATTTCAGTCCAGCAAATCATGTGTACTGTGTTTTGCGGTAGAAAGGGGGTGTTGATTGTGGATTTTTTGACACAATAAATTCTACGACGTATTGTGAGACTTTAAAAAAAACTGCACCGTACAATCCAAAACAAAAGGCGAGGCATGTCGAGTGAGGGGATCGTTTTGCTTCATGACAATGCCCGTCCACACGCAGCTTCTTGAACCCAAAATCTCATCGCCTCTTTTCACTGAGAACAACTTGATCACTCTCCATACAGTCCCGACCTTGCGCCCAGTAACTACCAGTTGTTCCTGCATTGGAAAAAGCATCTGGGTGGTCAGCAACATGGTGATGATGATGAGGTCAAAACGGCTGTCTTACAGTGATTGTCAAATCAGGCGGCATACTTCTATGAGGATGGGATTCAAAAGCTGAATGTACGATACAATAAATATCTCAATCTTGGTGGAAATTATGTGGAAAAGTAAATTAAGGTACAGGCTTCCATGTAAAAATAAAATTGCTAATAAAGGTTTTTTTTTTTTTAAATTTCAAAACAGTACCTAAAAAACATGCCTCTTATAAGATTTTGGTTGTAAGTTTAAATCTACTCACCTTATTATTGATTACTTATGTGAATGTTTTTTGTCTAGATAATAAAGCAGAAAATGACAAAGAAAAAGTGAATGATAAAATGAAAGTGTTAGAAGAATTGGATGTTCTTAGTGAACATTTCATGAAGGAAAATCTTCAGTTCGCCAGAAAACGATCATTCACAAAGTAAGTTTAGTATACACTCTATCTAATTTTCACCCAACATAATTGTTTTATTTATATCAGTTATATAATTACTAATATGCCAGTCAAATGATGGGTCGGTCTTGAAAATAAGTGTTGGAAAGCTAATTATTGCTTTGATCGATACATCTGACGTCAAATAGAAGTATCCTAGGTTTACCGCTCGAGTCAGGAAGTTAAAAAAACTCAAAGACGCAGCAAGTGCGTTATGGTAGTGAATTTTCATTAAAATGTTTTTAATAGCAAATATGTGTTTTTTTTTCAGAAAGCAGGCATCAAATTTAATTACCAGTATAACATATATAGTAAAAACAATGTGCCGTGTTTCATCAAAATAACTTTATTGTTTGAAAACGTACAAAAATTTCCAAAAGTAAACTTAAAGTGTACCAAAAAAAAAAAATCCGTTCAAATATGAAGCATTTAATCAAAATTCGCTACCATAACGCACTTGCTGCGTCCAGAATTTGTTTACTTACAAACATGCATTATATTTCGATGGAAAATGCAAAAACATAAGTGTGATTGTAGAAATATTTTTAAGATGTAGCTCAAGACACCCTATAATTAATGTATACATTTTTTTTTCATATCTTGTAGAATAACGGATATATTGAGATTTATTGATTTTTTTACGAAAATTCGACAAAAGTTATATACCATTAAACGATAAACTCTATAGCTAAGACTACTGCCAAGCATCAGAGAAAGGGTCTATTTAAAATGAATTTTCTGGAAACATTTTAGTAAAATGAAGGTTGAAACTAAGACTTCAGGGTTTGTAAAACAATCTTCTTGAGACATTTTCCTTCCATAGCCCCTATTAGATTCAAGTTCTTTGCCTAAATGTTGCGAATTTTTACGTTTTAAATTGTCACTTTGACATTTTGAGGAAAACCCCAATTTATTTTTCTTTAAATGCCCATAACTTTTTGTCTTTTGACATACACCGCTAAATTTTGGTAGGTGGTTTACCTATAGCAATATAAAACGATGTACCAAATTTGGTTGCCCTTACGTTGTTACTTTCGGAGATATGAATTTTTTTCTAAAGAAAACACAAAAATTTTCGGGAAAACCTCGGCAGATTTTCCTGGCTAACGGCTAACATAAAAATCGAAACTGACCCCGGATATGTGTTCTGGGGGGCCTAATTAGCGCTCATTTGAATAAATTTTTTCAAAATTCAAAAGTCGGGATCTCCTCATTAGTGAATTTTTTTTAAGAAAATTCACTAAAACCGCGAGATTTTTTGGCGTGTCATTTTTTTTGTCTGTAGTTCCGAAACTGTACACTTTAGCGAATACTTCATTTTACAAAAATTAAAGAACATTAAACTCTGCTTCGAATGAGGACCCTACATATTAAAATTGTCGAGTAGTATCGCTGTAATCGACGGCCGAAAAACGGTAATTTTACCAACTTTTCTGAAAAACGCATTATAGTGACTTTCAATCGTCCATCACACGGAAACCACCATTTTAAATGAATAAACGTGTGGAATTAAAGTTGTAGAGCATCAAATTGTGTGTTCAACGAGTACCTTAAGTTATGAGTTTGGTCAAGCACATACCGAGAAATTTCAAATTTTCCGAAGCTTGTAATATGTTGTTTAGTGCCGAAGAAAGGTACCATTGTGTTCCAACTCTACATCTTCATAAAATAACTCAAGAAGTAGTATTCTGAATTAAAACGCATGTACAATTCATACAAGTATGAAATAATCAGGTTTATTAACCATATGAAGTATAAAATACTGAGGTTGGACACTGGCTGGAAACTAAAACAAAACATAATTACCCCCCAAAACCACAAAAATAATAACGAGTTATGCGCTAGGTATGTATTTTGACAACAAAGTTGTCTTCATCAGCAGCTGTTATACAGTTTAGCGATACCTACTGATGAAGACAACTTCGTTATCGAAATACGTTCTATTGCATAACTTTCTGTCATTATTTTAGTATTTTTTGGGGTGATTCAGCTTTTTGTTTCATATGAAGTATTCTTACCCCACAATCATGAAATATTCTTACATAGGCGCTTTGAAGACGAAGGCGCTAGCCGCCTACGTCTGGTCCAAGGCTTTCAATAAAAGCTGAGTTTTTGTTGGTTGAAGCAACCCTTTAGCGCCGATCTATGTGCGGAAAATACGAATTGTAAAATGTAGTTTTGTTTGTACTCTGCAGGTTTTTTTTTTTTTTTTTTTTTTTTTTTTTTTTTTTTTTTTTTTTTTTTTTAGGTATGTGCTTTATTTAGGTAAACTCTTAACTATGTGATATAACGAAATTAGGTGACATGAATGTAATTTTCTGAGAATCAGTTGTTGTAGGTATATTATACATAAAATAAAAATTGTAATATTTATCAGTACACCACTCTACCTTTCTGGAGCAAAACTTAAGCCCCTCTACTACATATATGCCACAAAATAGTTATTAATTTTTACCAAAAGGTAGAGCATCACCAAGTTGTGATACAATAACAAACAATCAATCTCATTAATGGCACTATCTTCGACTTGTCTAGATAGTTTCATGAATTTCCTTGTGCTGTATTTACATTTGATTTCTACAGATGACTACAACTTCATCATAGGCGACATAAATATTAATCTGTTGTCAAACTCAGGAACTTCTCACAAAACATCTCAAAAATGGTAGAAAAAGTAATAAAATTCAGACTAACAGGATTCTTAGATGATAAATATAAGCTTTCTGATAGACAATTCGATTTTAAAGCGGAAACTTCCACCATCACTAACAACAGTAGGTAGGTAGTTTTTTCTTTTGGAAATAGGGAGATGAAATCTTAATGGGCACCCGAATATAAGGGGGAAGTTTGATTTGAAAAATAACCAAGCCATTCATCACGTTCTTATATGATTACTCCCGACATCACTTCGTACTTTGTTCTGAAACATAATGTTTTCAAAATTAAGTGACATATTACCATGTGACATTTTGTGTTCAGTAAAGTTGGTATGTACCTGTACCTAAATAAATAAATATAAATACAAGCAACCACAATACTTCAAAAATGAAAGCTAAAAAAAAACCTGATTGATTACACTATTAATATGGTAATAAAAAATATACTTTATAAATAAAAGCACTTTACGTTCGATATTACACAGTTCATTGTGTCCGCCCTCAACCGCTCTTCACAGGTTGATGTTATGTATACTGATCTATCTAAGGCCTTCGATTGTCTAAATCATTCTGTTCTGATTGACAGGATGAGGGCTATCGCATTTTCCGACATCTTGCTTGGCTTGTTCAGATCTTACCTGGATGGAAGGAGGCAATTTGTTGAGGTTGGGGGTTTCAGGTCTGACACCTATCACATAACTTCGGGATTGCCGCAGGGATCCATACTCTGTCCATTACTGTTTAATATATTTATTGACCCAGTTAAACATGTTTTGCATGTTCCTTTTTTAATGTATGCAGACGATATTAAGATTTTCGCAAATATTTCGAGTGTTGATGACTGTTTGCAGCTCCAGAGCTGTCTTCAGATCCTTGATGAATGGTGTTGTCGGAGTGGTCTTTCTATGAATGTTTCCAAGTGTTGTGTGATGTCCTTTACTCGAAATAAGCACACAATTACTTTCGGGAACAATATAAGAGGGCTTCCACTTGATCGCCCCGGGACAGTCAGGGACCTTGGAATTGCTTTTGATGGTACTCTATCTTTTAAACCACACTATGAGCAGACTGTCAGTTCTGCCTACAAAACTCTTGGATTTCTGATAAGAAACAGCAGAAATTTCTCACAGACTGACACCCTCCTCCTGCTCTTTCGTTGTTTGGTTAGGTCCCGACTTGAATATGGCTCTGTTGTGTGGGCTCCTACTTATGAGATACGTGTGGCAAGTCTAGAATCAGTGCAAAGGAAATTTCTAAAATTTCTTAGCTTTCGTGAGGATGGTCGATATCCTTCTATTGGTTTTCCTCAGGAAGGTTTACTTCTTGGCTTTGGTCTGCAGAGTTTGTCGATGCGCAGGCAGTTTCATTATATTTTTATAAAAACTGGTTAATTCTGTGTTCGATTGCCCTAATTTGCTTCAGCAACTTAATTTCAATGTGCCTCGTATTGCAGCACGTTTTCCAGGCACATTCTATCTCCTGACTGATCATACGCGATTGCTGCGAGCGTCACCAATTTACCAGATGTGCAATGATTACTCTGTCTTGCAAGATAGCCTAGATATCTTTTCATGTAATATATCAGAGATAAAAATGTTTTTTCAAACCGATCTAATTTGTAACTCTCTTTTGTGTAGTTTGTAAGAATATTGTTTGTTATTATGTTTTGTATATCGGCCCATCCTTAGTTTGGCTTTGATAGATAGATAGATAGATAGGTGCTTTATTGTCCAAAGATAAAAATCTTATTGACAAGCAAAGTGTTAACATATAAAAGTAAAAGTTGTCAAAAGATAAAAACACAAAAATATAAGTTCACAACAAATAGTAATATAAGTGCCTATGTAACTAGTATAACTATATATAAATAACAATATAAAAAACAATATAAACATAAATACACAGCTGACTAACAATATAATAAAAACACACAATATATAGAAAGCAGCTCAAATGAAAACAACCAATCGAATCTGTCACAGTAGTGTTTCATTAAAAAATTCATCTATTGAATAATAACATTTTTCAATTAAAAATTCCTTAAGCTCTTTCCTAAAAATTTCAATGTCACCAATCCTCCTCAAGTTTAGTGGTATCTGGTTAAATATCTTTTTACTATTATATATCAATGACCTCTTTAATAATGATGTGGACGGTATAGGAAGAAGAATGCAGTTCTTTTGTCTTGTATCACGAGAAGACACTGACCTGATTTCATCTTTATATTTTCCATGCATAAGGCATGCAGTCTCCAAAACAAACAGAGACGGTAGGGTCAATATCCGCTCAGAAACAAATAAAGGTCTACAAGAGTCACGGACACTAACCCCACACAAATATCTGATGGCTCTTTTCTGCAGAATAAATACAGAATTGAAAAGATAACCTGCACAAGAGCCCCAGTAACAAATGCCATGCCTTAGATGGGACTCCACAAGTGAGAAGTAAACACTTCTAGATGTACTCTTGTCCAAGCTTTTTGAAACAACTCTTAGTGCGTGACAACCTGATGAAAGCTTCTTACATAGATGATTTATATGTGTTTCAAATTTTAACGATTGATCAATGTATAGTCCCAAAAACCTAACACAGCTCTCGTTTCCAAGTTCCTCAGCTGCTAGAGTCACAGCAGGCAGACTACATTTAAAATGCATGATATTAGTCTTAGAGACATTCAAAGTTAACAGATTTGAAATAAACCAGTTTTCTATCATCTTCATATCCTCTGCCACAGTGCACTCCAGTGTTCCAACACTATCACTACTCCACAAGATGGTTATATCATCAGCATAGATAGTCATATGACCCCTAATTTTCAACATAGACAGGTCATTAATATAGAGTAAAAACAGCAGTGGGCCAAGAACAGACCCCTGCGGAACACCATGGTGAATATATTGGTACCCAGAGCTAACATGACCAAGTTGAACACTCTGCTGACGATCAGATAAATAGGACCTCAACCATTCAAGCAAAGTCCCCCTAAAGCCATAAGTAGGAAGCTTGCGTAACAGTATCCCATGGTCAACACAATCAAATGCTTTAGTGAGATCACAGAACACTGCCGCAGCCACCTGATTGTTATTCAGTGAAAGGTACAGATTTTCAAGAAAAGAAAATATTGCATCATCTGTACCTTTTTTAGGTTGAAATCCAAACTGGGAAGGTGTTAGGATCTTGTGTTTACAAATAAATACCTGCATTCTATTTTTAATTAATTTCTCAACTATTTTAGAGATGGTAGGAAGCAGAGACAGAGCACGAAAACTATTTGGAGAATCTGTTTCACCTCCTTTATATGCAAGAATTACTCTAGCCATTTTCAGAGACGAAGGAAAATATCCTGTTACAATCGAACCATTAATTGCCTCTGCCAAGATTTCAAGAACCCAGTTAGGAAGGTGAAGAAGCAGTTTGACAGATATACCATCCCACCCGATAGAGTCCTTGTTCTTAAAGTCATGGAGCACTCCATGAATCTCAGCAGAATCGACCGGCGTAAAAAAGAAGGTGTCAAGGATAAAAACATCATCCATGAAGCCCAGTGGATCCGTCCAAGGGACCCTCCACTGTATCAGCCCAGAAGCAATAGAACAATAATAATCATTGAGATGATTAGGATCCAGTTCAGGAGTCACCCTATGCGAACCATGCCTTCCTGAAAGATCATTAACAATCGACCATGACTCTCTCTGCCTGTTTGAAGACCGCAGTATCCTTTGTCTATAATATTGTTGTTTTGCAACCTTTAAAACCCTTCTGTATATCCGTCGATAATTATTAAAATAGAATATGAAGGAGGCATTGTTACCAGCATATTTTCTAATTGTATGCAGGCAACGCATGTTTCGTGATGATACTTTCAATCCTTTAGTAATCCATGGTTTCTTTATTCTATTCTTTATGTCCTTCAAAGGAAATGCAATATTGAAGAAGTATATTAATCTATTATGGAACTCGCTTAAGGGATCTGAAGAATTCAATATACAATCCCAGCTGTTTGTTGCACATAGTTGTGAAAATATACTGTAGTTATGCGGAGCAAACACTCTTCCACGTTTTTTTTCAATTTTTCTTTTGGAATCGGTTAAAGACAGCTTACATAAGCAAGCTTCATGATCAGACAAACCAGCGTTAACAACGCAACAGTCCAAAACATTCACACCTACATTTGTACATATGTAGTCTATAATACTTCTGGAGTGCTGGGAACATCTAGTTGGTGAATCTATCAACATATGCAGATCAAAAGAATCCAACATACAAGACAGGTTGACAACATTAGAAGAGGCTTTATTTAAATAATCGAGATTAAAATCTCCTGTGAGAATCACAGTAGAATTTACAGGCAACACAGAGAGAACCATCTCCAACTTTTGAAGAAAAAAACTACTATTAGAAGTAGGCGATCTATAAATGCACAATACATACATATTCAATTTCTTGCAACAGGCAATAGAGAACTCAAAATCCTTTTCCACTAAGAGCTGATTGTACTTATCAACATCAATAAAGTTGTAACATTCTAAAAAGTCTTCTCTTATCATAATCAATGTACCGCCATGAGAAAAACAAGATCTATTAAACCGGGATATTATAACATAGGGGGGCACAGAAAAACCTTCTTCTGGCTTCAGCCAATGCTCAGTTAGCAGCAGTATCTCAGGATTGCCTATACTATCCAAGAATAAACTCAATTCATCAACCTTATTACGTACAGATTGAACATTTAAAAGTACAACTGAGAACTCTACTTTTTTGTACCTAAAAAAGAAGTTTTACTGCTGCCACTAGCATCTTGTCCTACAGTTTCATTAGCAACTGAATCACTATAATGAGGTACCATGGATTCATAAAGTGCTATATTTTCAGGCTCAATAAAAATTAAATTTTTTACCATACTGTTGGATGGTGTATTAAATAAATAAATAAATACATAAATAAACAAAGCGAGTACGTGCATAACCTCTACTTTACATTTGATTTTTGAATCCGGTCGGATAATTAATTCGTGTTCTGTGCAGTACTCGGAAAGGATCGTTGGGTTGCTCAAAGTCTGTCTCCAGACGCTAGTCTTCCTCTGCATGGTGGGTCTGCTGACCACGTCTCACGTTAATAAGAGGCATGTACATGATACACAAGTAGATATGTCTAAATTTGTCGCTGACCAGGCGCCTCATGTCAGATCAATGCACATTACAGTTTAATGTGGTGAACCTGATTATCTCATACTTGTATTTATTGTAGGTGCGTTTTACTTCATAATACCACCCCTTAAGTTATTTTATGAAGATGTAGAGATGGAACTGGAGGGTACCTTTCTTGTGCACTGAACAGCATACGACACGTTTCGTAAACTATGAAATTTTTCGGTATGCACTTGACCAAATTCAAAATTTAATGTACTCGTTGAACACACAATTTAATGCTTTACAACTTTCATTCCACACGTTTTTTCATTAGGAATGGTCGTTTCCGTGCGACGGACGATTGAATGTCACTACACATAATGCGTTTTTCAGAAAGGTTGGTAAAAATCACAATTTTTCCACCGTCAAGTTCAGCCATACTACTCGATCGAATTTTTTCAATTAAATACTCATTCGACGCAGAATTTAATGGTCTTTAATTTTTGTGATTACGAAGTATTCGCTGGAACGCACTGTGTCGAAGCTATGGGCGAAAAACTGAAAAACGTCCGCAAATTACACGGTTTTTCGGACCTCCTGACTCGACGGCAGTCTAGATACCGTGAAAACTTAGTATACTTCCACTTGATCGCCCCGGGACAGTTAAGGACCTTGGAATTGTTTTTGATGGTACTCTATCTTTTAAACCACACTATGAGCAGACTGTCAGTTCTGCTTACAAAACTTTTGGGTTTATGATAAGAAACAGCAAAAATTTCTCACAGACTGACACCCTCTTCCTGCTCTTTAGTTGTTTGATTAGGTCCCGACTTGAATATGGCTCAGTTGTGTGGGCTCCTACTTATGAGATACATGTGGCAAGTCTAGAATCAGTGCAAAGGAAATTTGTAACATTTCTTAGCTTTCGTGAGGAAGGTCGATATCCATCTATTGGTTTTCCTCAGGCAAGTTTACTTCTTCGCTTTAGTCTGCTGAGTCTGTCGATGCGCAGGCAGTGCAGTTTCATTATATTTTTATACAAACTGGTTAATTCTGTGTTCGACTGCCCTAGTCTGCTTCAGCAACTTAATTTCAATGTGCCTCGTATTGCAGCACGTTTTCCAGGCACATTCTATCTCCTGACTGCTCGTACACGATTGCTGCGATCGTCGCTAATTTACCAGATGTGCAATGATTACTCTGTACTGCAAGACCGCCTAGATATCTTCTCATGTAACATATCACAGATAAAAATGCTTTTCAAAGCGATCTAATTTGTGACTCTTTTTTTGTATAGTTAGCTTGATTGTTGTTAGTTATTATGTTTTGTGTATTGGCCCATCCTTAAATTGGCTTTTAAGCTGTTGGATGGTGTATGAATAAATAAATAAAATAAATAAATATTTGTCAGAGCGTGACAAATACACATGACATCAGATCTTGTTACGACTTAAACATTAAGTGTGCACCACGAGTGTCAAAATGAACATGTAAATTACGGCAACATTTGGAAAACTATTAACAAAATTATAAATAGTAATAAAAATTAGAAAAAAATAAATAAAACAATAATAACAGAAAAAGGAAGTGTTTTGACATCTTCAATTGCATATTGCATTGGAATTTAACAATTACTTTGTTGAAGTGGGAAAAGGTATATCTCAGAAAATTAAAAAGAAAAATTTAGAAACTATTAAGTACACTAGTAGATATAGTAGAGAATTAGAGTACATTAAAAACGTGGCTAAATATAACGGATATTCGCAATGCTTAGTGAAAAAATTAATTAAGAGACACAGAACAAAGAAAATGTTAGCGGAATCCACGACATTCAGGAAAGATAAAATAGAAAAAGGTTTGTCTGTCTATCATTTGAACCGCGCATCACAAGGGATCTCGAGATAATTTTTAAGAAAGCTGAGATGCAGCTAACTTTTTCGACAAAAAATAATTGAAAAAAAATGGTTAGGTAACACAAAAGATAAAGATAAAGCCACTAAAATGAGGAGATCTCTGAGATAAGTTTTAAAGATTGTAATCTTAAATACGTTGGGCAGAGTAAAAGAACCATTGAAACGAGATTTTTAACGAACATTTGGTACAGCTGAGATATGGTAGTGTAGACAAGTTATGTGTGACACAACATATTTGGGATAATAATCACCACCAAGATACAGAAAATCTGAAACTTAACAACCAGCAAAGTTAGATGCATACGAAAGTATTTATATTTCTAAGGCAATACAGAAAACAAAAGTTCCTTTAACCAAGCCCCGTCATTGATTTATAGCCCTCAGCTTGTACTCTCTCTTTAACATAGAAGAGATTACGAAACTCGGCAGGTGAAGTTATAGCGGAAGTTTAAAAACGTCGTCCGGCAATTAGAATACAATACACAGAAAATTTGCCTGGGATTTCGTCACTCTCTGTATTGGTCTTTACCTAAGCCGTATAAAAGGTGATGTTTAGTAGTAAGTAGTTTAGAATTTTTCATCCTCTGATGACGCTAACTTTGTTAGTGAAAGGATTGTCAGGTTTTTAAAAAGATGTGTTGTGGTGATTTGGGTTCTCCAAGTGTACTTATCAGTGCTGATAATAGATTCGAATCTTCACTTAATGTAGGAACTAGAGCAAATAAGCAATATGGAGATTCCTTTTTCTTGCGTCCTGTAACAGAAAATGAAGTTATTGACAGTCTCTTCGCTGAGGTCAGGCGCTGTCCCTGGAAGCGACAGTATTTCTGCCAACACTGTAAATAATTGTCATCTGTTTTGGACCAAACCCTTGACTCATTTAATTAACACACTATTTCAGATAGCTATTATTCTATTACAACTGAAAGTCTATTGTGCTTCGGGTTTATAAGTTATAACTAAAAAATTTTACTTAACTCTAATAATGACTGTAATAAACACAATATGATATGACACAAAATATCTCAGGGTTTTGAGTTCAGGCACTAGCGGTTGGTTGGTTTTAAGTGGTACAAATAAAATCAGGCATTATTAATAAAATTGTTTATTTAAAAAATTATTGACTATATAATGCAGTTGGTTAAATTTAATGACTTATATGAAAGAAAAGAGATTTAATTTCAATACTGGTGACACTGTAAGGATGCATTGTGGATCACACTCTATACAAGAAAATGAAAGCCACAGATAAACAATGTACTTAACTTTCAGCCCCAGGTCGAAGGGGTCCTTCTTGACGATGTTGTTGAAGGAGTCTCCTTATTGATGTTGTCCTGGGGGTCCTTGCTAATGGTGGTGTTGAAGGGGCTCCTTGCTAACAGTGTTGTTGTTGAAAGCCTCAACGGTGATGTTTAGGGCTGCTTCCCTACCAGCGGTATGGTTGAAGCGTGCTTCCCTACCAATGGGGATGTTGTTGAAGGGGCCGTGCCCTAACGGTGATGTTGTTGAAAGGGTCTTAACGTACGGTGGTGTGGTTGAAGGGGCCCTGCCCTAGTGATGGTGTTGTAGGTTCCTCCCCAACATACGGTGTTGTAGGTTCCTCCCTAACGTACAGGTTGTGTGGTTGCTCCCTAACGTACGGTGTTGTTGAGAGGGCCCTGCCCTAGCGTACGGGTTGTTGAGAGGGCTCTGCCCTGGCGTACGGGGTGCTATAAAATTCCAAGCGCATGAATAACGGTTCAGGGCTTAATGATTGACATAGGACGGCTGGTAGCAGGTTAAGTTTACTTACAAAATTTATCTGTGTTAATGATCGGAAACAAATTAACGTATATGAAACAAAATCTTAAATGACTTCGCTACAATGCATTTAAAACATTACAATAGCAATTAATCACCGAATTAACGCTGCCACAAGCCACCTGTTCACAGTATAAAACTTATAACAAAGAAAGCAATAGTCAAAAGTAATTTCAACACACATACACTAGCAAGCAATCTACCATTATTACCAAGCAATGAAATGTATGAATAACTGGAAATAAGTCGATATTTAATTATAAAACTCACCCATTTAAGCATGCTGCTCTCGGATTGAAATTTAATGGTGATATTTCATCTTTTAAGGTCGATTTAGAAGAGAGCTTGTCATGTGTCGCAGGGGTATTTAACAGTTCTCTTATCGCAGACACGTCATAAAATTAGCTCGAACGCAGGCGTGCTTTCATGAGTCCAACGTATGGTAGAGGAATCGAGCGCCGAGTTGTCGTCACTGAGGGGACTTGGACACTGACGTCACAAGAGGGGGTCGATTCAGAAGCTTAAAAACAAACAGCATTGACGCGTGTGACATGTTACACTTGACATGTTACAAAGTCAGGTGATTATATAAATATATCAAGCTATCTAGTTAGTGTGTTTGTGAAAATTTTTGAGATATTATTAAATACCAGATTAAATGGATATATGGAGAAACATAACACGTTGTCCAAAAAACAGTTTGGTTTTAGACGAGGACTATCTACACAGGATACATTATATGAATTGACAAGTACTGTTCTTGGAAGCTCTAATAGTAACAGGAAAGCTCCAGCTGTATTTTTGGACCTTAAAAGACGTTCAATATGGTTTGTCATGACAAGTTGTTGGAGAAATTGGAGTTCATTGGGATAAGAGGGCGGCATACATTGTCACTTTTTGGTAGCTACCTTCATATAAGAATGCAGTCTGTGAGTGAAGGATGAATGGTCACATGTGGTATACCACAGAGAAGTATATTGGGTACAATTTTGTTTTCTATTTATGTAAATGATATAATTGAAGACTACTTTGGACTGTATACCTACCTATTTCTTCTGCAGATTATACAATTGTGGTGTTTGTAGGCAATCAGTGGGAGGAACTGTTTGATAGACCAGAGACAACAATCAATTGTGTAAAAGATTTACTAGACAGTAACATATTAGCGTTGAGTTGAACCTAACAAAAACATTCTAGGTATTATATCAATTAAGCGGTTTAAGTTAGTTATTAAGAATTATATAGAATTAATTTTAAAGGATACAAACAAGTCACGTTTACTTACATATCCAAGGAAATATATTTTGGTTACATTAAGAAAATTCAAGTATTTAGAAGTATTTATGATTGTTGATTTCTGTATATGATCTGATAAATTCAATAAATTAAATTGAATTGAAAAATAGTAAATAAATCATAATGTGAGCATTCCAAGGGTCAAAGCAAGTAGGTTAACAAAAAAAAAGGTTCACAAAGTTTATTATTGTCATTATACTTCTATCTTCTTGTAATGCCATGACTGGTTAACTATCGTTGATGATAATGCTTATTATCATATTTCCAATACAGCAGTTCAAAATATGTGCATAGAAGTTTGTCCATGTTACTGCCGCAAGTTTCCTTACCATGACAATCTTTTTCTATGGCCTCCTCAGCCATTAATTTTCCCTTCAATGATCAATTATAGGCTTTGATACTTTTTAATATCCAACGTGTAATTATTTGTACTATCTATAGATTTCCATTTAAAAAGTGCTGAGATGCTTTATATATGTTTTAATGTTTTCAGGAATGTAGAAAAAATACCAATGAATCTCCTTTCAAAACAATCAGACTGTAAGATGAATTCAACCCAGCTCACAAATACCGTAAGTGAATCTCTAAACGATCTGGATCTCAATTATTTAATAGAAAAAACAAAAGCACTGGCAAAATCCTGTTCTACGACAATTTCTACTTTTCCAAACCAAGAATCAAATGGTGATGATTGTTTAGTTGATATAAGTGATGAAAAAATGTTGGAATCAAATCAGGAACCATGTGAAAAGCCTTTAATGAATTTAAACCAAGTAGAAGAAGCTAAAGTAAATGGAACTAGTCAAACTTTAAGTGCTCCCAAAGAAAAAAATAGTCAATCAGAACAAAAAATAACTGACACTAGTCAAACAGTTGTTGAAACCAGTCAGAAAGTATCATTCGAACCCAGTACTCAAAAGACGACAAGTATTATTCAAAATAAAGACAAACCTGAGATTAAATTGAATGATATATTTGTCAGTGTGGATAGTATAAAGCCCAGCGGTGTGCCTCCCATTAACGTGTTAAGTGAGAAAAATGGAATTAGTATAACTTTACATTATGCTAAGGATAAACCAAAGGACTATGTACACGTCTATGTTATTACAACAGTTAGTAAAAATGAATTGCCGCTGTCAAATTATCTATTTCAGGCTGTAGTGCCTAAGGTAAATGTTTATCTCTGGTCTTTTATATGATCTTTTTGTTGCCGTTTCTTTATACAGTAGAATCCGGATTTAACGAGGAGTCAAGGGACCATCAATAATATCTCGTGAAAAGCTGATCTCATTATATCAGGAGCATAAAGTATTACAATAAAACTATAGGGATGTACAATGTACATACCTATATGTAGGTGTACATACCGGATTAGTCCCCTATGAATATTTTCATCAATATTGCAATTCAGCTGTAACTGTCTAATTTGAATGAACAATTTTATTCACATAAAAAAATCACATCACTGTATATATTGTGCATTAATAATTAATCTAACTTTATACCCATCATAAAAAGTATTTAATAGTTTTCATTTGTACTGTCGGTTTTTCTTTTCCAAACAGTTTTCTCTGGAGGTTAGTAAACAGCTCATTTTCAGAGTTTGAGGTGCTCTCTAAAAATATTCTAAACTTCTCGGCCGAATCCATGACATCTTGCAGTGAAACATTGGTGCATTCGGGGGTTTCAGATTCGTTATCCAAATCGGATCTTATCACTTCTGCAGTACAGCTGTGGTATTAGGCGGCAGAAAAACTAGTTTGATATCCTTCAAACTTGTCAATTGTGGATGTGCCGCACAATTATCCACTACAAGCTAAATTTTTCTATTCTTTCTTTCCAGTTCTCTATACCATTATTCTAGTTCAGTTTTAAAAATATCGTCAGTCACCCATGCTTTTTATTAGCAAGATATTTCATAGGCCAACTGTTTACATTCCTAAAAATCTTGGTTTTTGTACTTTGCCAATAACCAGTAGTCTTCGAAACTCAGAACCATCAGGATTTACACAAACTAGTACAGTCGGTCGCTCTTTGGATAACTTTCCACCAACACATTTTTCGTTTTTTAATTTTAGAGTTCTGTTCGGCAACAACTTGTAAAAAAGTCCAGTTTTGTCTGCATTGAATACATCACATGACTGACATTCCTCGGATATTTATCAGAAGTTATTTTGAAGCCACTCAGATGTGACTTCTTTATTTACAGATTTCGCTTCCCCAGAAACTTATCCCGAATTAATTGAATGTCTTTGTTTAAAGCGAGAAATCCAACTTCTAGAACACTGAAAATTTTCTCCATATCCCATTTATCTACCAAGAGGAACAGCTTTATCCTGGAGAAATGGCCCACTTATAGGAATGTTTGCTTGCCTCTGATATTTGAACCAATCCAACAATGCTTTGTCCAAGTTCTCCATGTCTGTTGTTTTCAGACTTTTCCTCTTGTTGTTATTAGTATTGGAACCACTAGCCTGGACAATAGAATTCTCGCACTTTAAAATTGTTGATAATGTAGACGATGCAATATTGTACTGCCTACAGACATCACTTTTTTTGTTCCCATTTCCACTTGTTTTACTATCAATATTTCCTCTTCAATGGTAAAGTGTTTTTTTTTAATGCCGGACGCATTGTGTAAACAATACTCTATTCTAAGTCCAACCTGCCTCAAACACACAACGATCGAAAACTGATTTAAACAGAAAGACAGAAAGCTACACAAATGTACAGTGGACACGAACGTTCATTTCAAGTGGTAAGAGGAACTCAATCATTGTGTGAGTGGAAGAACCCATAAATATTTTCTCTTGTCCTGTGTACAGTAAAATTTATTAACAATTAGTGTCACATTTCAATCAAGAAACATGTGCATCTAGTCCTAGTGTGTCTTGAGTGGTACCAGCAAGGTCAGTCCGTCTTGTTTACTTTCGTACATCTGTGTATCCTAATAAAAATGTGAATGGGCAAGCGCAATAATTACCTCGCTAAAACTGAAATTGCCTAAAAAGCGGTCTCATTAAATCAGAAACATTTTAGTATTATCTCTGATACAAGTCCATTCAAATCACCGAAAGTTGCTTGTTAAATGAGAAGTTCGGTAAATCTGCAACTCGTAAAACCCGGATCCTACTGTATTGGGTTTTGTAGAGATTTGACTGTAAAATAGTGAAATATGTAAAAATTTGCGACATACATTACTAAAAGTTTCATTACAGGGTTGCAAGTTGAAACTACAGCCTCCATCATCAACAGATCTTCCTTCTTTTAATCCATTTCTACCCCCTACTGCGATAACACAAATAATGTTGATTGGAAACCCTGATAGTGTACAAATCTCTCTGAAATTTATTGTAAGTTATGTTATGGATGAGGATACTTTTACAGAAATGGGTGAAGTTGAGGAATTGCCCGTTGTTTAACCAAAGAATATTTTTAATTACCTTACAAGATGAAAAAATGTGAAACATTTTCATTGTATACTTAACTGAAGCTTTAATTTTATTCAAGTGGCATATAGTGAATGGCTGTGTTAATATGATTTTTTTTTAAAGTATTTCAGTAATCAAACTTTTATTAAGAATTTGTGTTAAATCTTATGTTTTTTTTTGTTTTGTTTGTTTTTCCGCAGCAATTGAAGATAAATGCTTGATTTACCCACAGGCACAGGTGTGGGTGTCTTAACAATAAATTTTAAAAAATTCTCTTCCAATCCAGAAGCTCTTAGTAATTTGTACAGGAGTCACATAGAAACAGACAACAGCATTTTATCAAGGAGGTGGGTAGAGCTGATTAGATTTCAATGTTTTACATAAATGAAATACTGACTTCACTGTCGTTTCTTTACAAGTATATTGCTATTACGGGTCTGTAGTACCTAGTTAAATCAATTTAGTTAGGAGAACTTTATACAAAAATACAACAAAGCCCAAGGATCAAACATCTATATTTTTCTTCATATTCTATTCCAGCCAGTTTGTGTAGTTTTTTTTTTCACTTTCATTACATTTAATTTAATATATTTATGTTCAAACATATTTTTTTAATAAAGTATTTTCATTGTTTTGTATTCCTAAGAAATTTGATGTTCAGTACCAATGTGGAATAAACAAAACATTTGGTGTTATACTTACTCACCCTTTATTGCAGGCAAGAATTATACAGTGTCAGCTCCGGAGCTAGGATTCTTTCGAGGCGGGACAAAAACTTAAAATTGCCGCCCTTGTCCATCGCTCATTCTCCTTTAAGTTTTTCTGTCAAATTCTATTTTTACTTCCACATCTTCAATACATGTGGAAAAAAAATTTTTTTTCTCGCTTAAACGCTGTAAAAAGTGTCAAAACGTATAGAAAACTTGATTTGGGAATGAAAATATTTTGTGTCTGTTTGTAGCCACGATAACTTTAGAACAAATTGAGACATCATCTTCAAATTTGTTGACCGTTAGCATCCGACAAACGAACGGTTCGGATTGTTTTTGGCTAAAATCGCTCCAGGAGTAGAGGATGAATGTGGGATGATTTGGTGAAAATTGACATTTGTTCGTTAAAACTCGAGTAATATAACTTTTTAGGGTTGGTTCATTAGAAAACATTAAATTTTATTAAACATATGGTATTCTGTGCTGAAATTAAATTAGGGGTGGAATATCGATGACAGAAATTTCGAATTTTGTTTTTTGCTAAAACGGCGTAGAAAATCTCAAACATATAGAAAACTGGATTCTGGAATGAATTTTTTTTGTCGGTTGGTCCGTCAGCCTGTACGTCTGTCTGTTAGTAGGCGCAATAATGTTCGAACGGTCTGAGATATCTTCAAATTTGGTATCCAGTTAGCACCTGACAAAGGAACGCTTTAAATTGTTCTTAGGTAAGATCGCTTCAGGGGGTAGTGGATAATTGAGGGGTGATTTGGTGAAAACTGACATTTTTTCGTTAAAACTCAAGAAATATAACGTTTCAGAAGTTTATGAGTACAGGAGTAGAAATATTTTCTTTGTGGTCAAGTCATGGACCCTAAATTCATTTCATGAGAATGTCTTTCTGAGAAGAGTAGATTATCACATCTATGTGGATGTTATGATTCAATTCGCAGCACTTTTTTTAAACAAACGAGTAGGGTAGGATTTGAGATAAATCGCTAAATCCATTTTATGCTAAGAAATTCTCTATTTGTTGCAATGGAAAGATACATACCAAAACAAAAGTTATATACCTAAAAACCCAATCACTAATGCTATTAAAATATCACGAGGTTAGTAACAATAATTAAAATTTTACTCTGAAATCCTTTTCATTCTGCATCTAAGTCTATGGCCTTGTTATAATTAATTTGATGTGTGATTTGATCTTCGATTGCCTGTGTTGCGAGGCACATTGATAATCACAGATAGTTGTTCATAAGTTTAAGTTTGCTAAAACTCCGCACACAGCTTGCGGATGTCGGCGGAAGCGTAAAGTTAACCCACTGCACAATACCAATATTGGAAGAGCATTCTGCAAATCATGGGTGTAGATCTGTTGCAAGAGATAGGAAGTGTTAGGCTTGTCGCTGAATAAAAGTGGAGCTTGTTCTTTAGAGGGAGTTTTTTTTTTGCTAATATTTTTGTACTAGGTATACACTCGTTTCTTATGCAGTTCTTCAGTCGACATATTCAATATTCCACGACCATTAAGAAATATGAACATCCAAGACATGTGTGACATCATCAATAAGATATCAAACAATTGGACCAAGTGCTAGACCCTGTGGTACTCTAGATGGTGTGGTATAAAGATTCGATCTGTAACCTCTGACCTCGATAAATTGCTTCCTTTCACTCAAATAGGAACTGAACAAGCTTATAGGATTTATAGAGAAAACTAAATTTATTAAATAATAATAATTATTATTAATATTTAGAAGAGCTTTATGGTTGAGTTGGTCAAAGGCTTAACACACGTCAGAGTATATGACATCCACTTATGAAGTATCATCCAGAGCAGCTGCAATTGTAAGCTCTCCCTACATTAAACCATGCTGAAGGACATAGATCTTGTTGACTATATTATAAGCAATACACTAGTGTAAACAGTTAGGGCCCCCTACCAAAAATCAGCTTTTTATCTCGAAACGTTTCAGAAATTATTAATTAAAATCAACACCAGAGGACAACTTTTATCACCCTGTATCTCAAAAACGAAGCTTCTCATGACCTATGTATATATATATAAACTTTTCACCTTAAAATTAGGTCTTCTATCCATTGGTAACTTCCTCTACTATAGACCACTCTGTATAAAATTTATATTTTAGCACTTTACATCTTTTTTATGTAAATAATATTGAATTTAAAAAAAAGGTCATCTGGTGCTGTAAGGGAAGTTCTTGTGTCACAGCTAGAGGTGTGCAAAGCTTCGAAATTTTGAACCAAACTCGCACAGAACCTTCAGTTCGAAAAATTGTATGCGCCGGCAATGTTAAAGTAGTTCGAAATACGTAATTCTCCAAAATAGTTCGAGGTTCGTTGTTCAAAAACAGTTTGATATTAAACATTACAGGCATTGAAAGCTGCCAAAGATAGCGAAGTTGTAACCCAGTAGCGACGCTTTTAACTCTCTATCGGCCACAATGAGTCACTAACGTAATTTAAGATTTCAGTAATGCATATTTTTGACAGTTGGTGGGACACATTGAGACCTTACGGAGCCATCTAACAATCACAGATTATATATATGTATATATATATATATATATATATATATATATATATATATATATATATATATATATATATATATATATATATATATATATATATATATATATATATATATATATATATATATATATATATATCTTAAGATCCCAACGCCTTCTTTGGTCACAACATTATAATGGCAATGTTCAAAAGCAATCGACAATCTAATTTTTAAAAATTTATTGCCTTTAGGAAATACTAGGTTGAACATGTTTTATTTCACAATGAGCCAAAACAAAATTAAATATTTGCAATCAAATCAGTCATACAGAGTTAAAATTTCAAGTGGTTATTATATAACTATCATGCTCAACTTTAACCTCCTCACTCTAAAAGACTGTTAAAACTTCCTAGATAATACCAAACGACATAAAGTATATATAATTGAGATACGCTATAGATGTATAAATCTAAAAAAGTTTTCGATATACCCTTTTGTGTTTTTGATTCAATGTTGACTCACAGCCCTTCAGATTTATACATGCTCCTACTTATGCAGTTCCCTTTCAAAACACCCACTAGTCACCACTGAGTTAGTATCATTATAATATAACTATTTGGCTACATTTTTCTTCCATATTGCTTTATTTTTCATCAGAATATCTGTGAATATTTTTACTTATTAATATTATATCCTTCATTCGTATTGAATTGAAAATAACAGAACTTAAAAAAAATATTTAGACAGGTGTCTCAAAAAAGCGCAGGACTAAGTAATACATTTTGTTTTAAATGGAACATCCAATATATTATTACATCTTTGGGTTCTACGTAAAATTCTAAACACATCTGGTGTATGGTGTTATACCACAAAAAATACCAGCTTCGGAGGTATGAACAGTTGAAAATCGGCATTTTGACTACTTTGCACTGTTGCAGCGAGAAAATTGTAAGAAATCGAGCTCACATTTAATAAGATATTTTATGACAAACATTCAGTATTAAAAAGACTCGTTTTTTCAAGTGCTTTGTTAGAGCTACTTTTCGTCTAGTCATAGAATTAGGAAGTGATGATAACTGAAAATGTTTCACATTATAGATGTTAAAGTTTATAATTATTGTGCAATTATTCAATGTAGTATGTGCTTAAAAACAATGTGATTGAAAATAATTAATATTTAAGTTGCCATTTTTTAAAGTTAAATTATTCAATGATAATAATTGTACTTTATTAAGTAGCTCATACCCTTATGGGTGAATTTTAAAAATGTAGAAAACAATTTTTTATTCATAATACAGTGCACCTTGGTCATAATATATATATATATATATATATATATATATATATATATATATATATATATATATATATATATATATATATATATATATTCTCTTATTTTTTGTTATGAACAGTTTTAACTCATCAGGTGAGCGAGTAGAATAAACTTTTGCTATGGGATGGTACAATATTATCAATTCATTCTCAAACAGAATAATTTTTTTCTGTCTGAGATACGAACCCTGATTGAAATAGCTGTTTCAAATTTAACAAGCTGATATTGACCCGTTTTCAAACAGCAGAGCCTGTGAACGATGTCTTTACTCGCAAATCGGGGTGTGCGAAGACTCGATATTTCGAACTGAACATTCAGTTAGAAAAATTGTTTACGCTAGACGATGTTAAAGTAGTTCGAAGTTGGTAATATGTAATTCTCCAAAATAGTTCTAAGTTTGTTGCCCAAAAATACTTCAAAATTTAACTTTACAGGCATTAAATGCTGCCAAAGGTAGCGAAATGATAGCAGTAGCTTTAAACGTGGTATCAACCCCATTGAGTCAGTAGTATAATTTCAGCGGATTTTACTCATGTGAGTTTTTGACAGTTGGTGGGACACATTGAGACTTGACAGAGCCATTTAATACTCACATAATTATTTTTCTATACATCCTAGCATCCCAATGCCGGTTACAACGTTATAAAGGCAGTGTTCAAAAGCGATCAGTAATGTCAATTTTCAAAATTCATTACGATATTGCAAATTGCCTTCCGGAAGTAGTAGACTAAATATGCTTTATTTCACAATCAACAAAAACAGTTAAATATTCACAATCAGGAGACAGTTAACATTTTAAGTGGTTATTATATACATATGTTCACTTTTAACCCCCTCAGTGTAACGAGTGAAGATTGGAACCTGTGATGAGGACTGATAAGTAGAATTTGGAAAACCCAATCCAATTCATGAGTAGATTTGAAACAGACCTAGCCAATTGAAATGACTATTTTCCTTAGAGTATGGTTTCATTATGTGGATAATGTGTTTGCAGTATTTAATACAAATGTATGCAAAGTAGATGATTTTATTGCCAAATTAAATTAAATTCACGCATGAAATAGAAATTAATTACAGATTACGTTTCCTTGATGTATTAGTCATTATTAATAGAGACAATTTAGAATTTGACATCCACAAAAAGGAAACCACTACTCTGAGTTACATTTCGAATGACACACCATAGTTTTCCACAAAAAACAGCTAGTCTGAATTTTCTGGTTTATAAATTAATAGTTTCTCTTAAATAAAGAAAGATAAAACAGAGAATTTGAACATATTTTTTATATATATATATATATATATATATATATATATATATATATATATATATATATATATATATATAAATGTAGCTAAAGTATAATGGTTACTCTGTTGGCTTAGTGGAAAAATTAGTCAATATACATAAAACAACGAAAACGTTAGCGGAATCTATGACTTTCAGAAAAGATAAACCAGACAAAACCGTTGTCTACTTATCATTTGAACCACGAATTACGAGAATTTTTAATAGCATTTTCAAGAAAGCGAATTTTGCTATGGAACCCAAAGGATAAAGATAAAACGACAGAAGTGTCAGGAATCTATGAAATAAGTTGTAAGGATTGTGGACTTAAATATGTTGGGCAAACTAAAAGAACTATTGAAACTAGATTTAAAGAACATTTAGCTCAACTGAGATATGGCACTATTGATAAATCATGCATTGCTCAGCATATTTGGGATAATAATCATCATGTAGTTACACAAAATCTCAAGTTAACCAAAAATGTAAGGAGTCGCATCAGTTAGATGCATTATATATATATATATATATATATATATATATATATATATATATATATATATATATATATATATATATATATATGGTTAACTTGAGATTTTGTGTAACTACATGATGATTATTATCCCAAATATGCTGAGCAATGCATGATTTATCAATAGTGCCATATCTCAGTTGAGCTAAATGTTCCTTAAATCTAGTTTCAATAGTTCTTTTAGTTTGCCCAACATATTTAAGTCCACAATCCTTACAACTTATTTCATAGATTCCTGACACTTTAGATATTTTATATTTATATATATATATATATATATATATATATATATATATATATATATATATATATATATATATATATATATATATAATGCATCTAACTGATGCGACTCCTTACATTTTTGGTTAACTTGAGATTTTGTGTAACTACATGATGATTATTATCCCAAATATGCTGAGCAATGCATGATTTATCAATAGTGCCATATCTCAGTTGAGCTAAATGTTCTTTAAATCTAGTTTCAATAGTTCTTTTAGTTTGCCCAACATATTTAAGTCCACAATCCTTACAACTTATTTCATAGATTCCTGACACTTCTGTCGTTTTATCTTTATCCTTTGGGTTCCATAGCAAAATTCGCTTTCTTGAAAATGCTATTAAAAATTCTCGTAATTCGTGGTTCAAATGATAAGTAGACAACGGTTTTGTCTGGTTTATCTTTTCTGAAAGTCATAGATTCCGCTAACGTTTTCGTTGTTTTATGTATATTGACTAATTTTTCCACTAAGCCAACAGAGTAACCATTATACTTTAGCTACATTATATATATATATATATATATATATATATATATATATATATATATATATATATATATATATATATATATATATATATATATATATATATATATATATCGTTAGAAATTTGAACAAAAATCTTTCGATGAATAGAGTAAGTCCGGTGCTATGTAGTCCATTATTCGAACTACTAAACTATTGTCTTAATAATCAGAGTGTCCTTCTGAGAAGGAATATTTGATAACGACATTCATCAGAGGATGAAAAATTCTAACTATTTTAAAAACTAACATCACCTTATATACCGGATCTTAGGTAAAGGGATGAAACTGAGATGGGAAAATGAACGCAGGCAAATTCTGCAGTGTATTGTATTTTTATTGCGGGACGAGGTCTGCACTGTCCCTACTAACTTATCTAAAATGTGTCCATCTCTAGTAATTTTGTGAAGAATTTGCCTGCGTTTATTTTCCCATCTCAGTTGGTCCCTTTAGTTTTTAAAATAGTTAGAATTTTTCATCCTTTGGTGACGCTAACTTGGTTAGTGAAACGATCGTCGGGTCTTTTTTTAAATGTGTTGTGGTGATTTGGGTTTCTCCAAGTTTACTTGTCAGTGCTCATCACAGGTTCCAAACTTCACTTAGTCTCCAAATTGTACTTATGCCCTCAATATAACTGACTGCTAAAATTGCCTAGCTAATACCAAACAACAAAAAATATTTATAATTGAGCTTAGTTATAAATGTAGAAATCTAAAAAAACTTTCAATATGCATGTACACTCAGTTTTTGTACCGGGAACGGTACAAAAATCTTGAAAATGAGATGGTTACCTTGAAAATTGTATGTCTACGCTTCACACTCGAACTTTGAACTTCTTAAAAATTTATAATCGAATATCGAACTAACCAAAATTCTTCAATGTTCATATACCATTTTCTTAAATACAAAATTCAGGTATACAGTAGCATACAATATTTGGTACTAGAAGATCCCCATTATTTTTACAAAAAGTAAATGTTTGACAACATTTGCAGGTCGAGTGGGTGAAAGTAACTTCCGTTGCTGATGTTAGTTGTGAAGATGGGTCGAAGGTATATATATACCTTTTGTATATATTTTTGATTCAACTTCGTCCCATCTTCACAACTAACATCAGCAACGGAAGTTATTTTCACCCAATCGACCTGTAAATGTTGTCAAACATTTACTTTTTGTAAAAAGAATGGGGATCTTCTAGTACCAAATATTGTATGCTACTGTATACCTGAATTTTGTATTTAAGAAAATGGTATATGAACATTGAAGAATTTTGATTAATTCGATGTTCGATTTTAAATTTTTAAGAAGTTCAACTGTGAAGCTTAGACATACTATTTTCAAGGTAACCATCTCATTTTCAAGATTTTTGTACCGTCCCCGGTACAAAAACTGAGTGTACATGCAGGAATGTATGGGTGTGTATATGGAAACTCAATGTATATTTTTCTTGTCTTATCATTTTTCTTTAATCAAATATTAAATGTTTTATGCCTAACACAACGTAAATGGAATCTGCTAACAAAAACAATCCTGTGTACAGAGTTGGATCAAAAATGCAATTTAATTAATAAAAAATGCATATACAGGGCTTTCATTAATTCCCGAACCCCACATGACGGCTTAAGTTAGGCAACCTGGCTTACACGGTTGTACAACCTGAATTAATGAACTCCCTAAGATGCCAGTGTTGTCTCATATTTCCTTTGGGGTTTTATAAAAAATATAAAAATTATAATAAGTTGGAATACAAATATTTTCTTTGTGGTCAAGTCATGGACCCTAAATTCATTTCATGGGAATGTCTTTCTGAGAAGAGTAGATTATTAGAGCTATGTGGAAGTTATGATGGAATTCGCAGCACTTTTTTAACAAGCACGAGTTGGGTAGGATTTGAGATAAATCGCTAAATCCATTTTATGCTAAGAAATTCTCTATTTGTTGCAATTGAAAGATACATACCAAAACAAAAGTTATATACCTAAAAACCCAATCACTAATGCTATCAAAATATCACGAGGTTAGTAACAATAATTAAAATTTTACTCTGAAATCCTTTTCGTTCTGCATCTAAGTCTATGGCCTTGTTATAATTAATTTGATGTGTGATTTGATCTTCGATTGCCTGCGTCGCGAGGCTTGATGAACATTCTTGGAACATTAATATCACAGATAGTTTTTAATAAGTTTAAGTTTGCTAAAACTCCGCACACAGCTTGCGGATGTCGGCGGTAGCGTAAAGTTAACCCGCTGCACAATACAAATATTGGAAGAGCATTCTGCAATCATTTTTCTTTAATCAAATATTAAATGTTTTATGCCTAACACAACGTAAATGGAATCTGCTAACAAAAACAATCCTGTGTACAGAGTTGGATCAAAAATGCAATTTAATTAATAAAAAATGCATATACAGGGCTTTCATTAATTCCCGAACCCCACATGACGGCTTAAGTTAGGCAACCTGGCTTACACGGTTGTACAACCTGAATTAATGAACTCCCTAAGATGCCAGTGTTGTCTCATATTTCCTTTGGGGTTTTATAAAAAATATAAAAATTATAATAAGTTGAAACAGTAAATGTCTTAAATGTATTTATTATTTAGTATTTTTAACAGCAAGTCTGTTCATGTATGTTTTACTGTTATTGATTGTTAAAAAAATAAATTAAAAACAATAAAATATTACTTTTATTTTGTATAGATATCAAAATTTTGTAATGTACGTAAACAAATTGAGGTCCGATTATTTAAACTTCTAATTTACGGTTTTAGGAATGTGTATTGTGTAACATGTAACAAATATGTACCTGTTTGGGCAGATTACCGACGAACAGATTTGGTAGGGCTTCGTTCCATGCGATGTCGAATATCGTCAACAACATAACCTTAACATACCTACACTTTTAACTTACGTAAAAACGCAATGAAAATGTTAAGTTTTGATAAAAACTGTTTATTTTTATTGTCCAACAGATAGAAAATTATTTGAAGAAGGTAAACACTGGTCGAACTTGGAAAATGCACAATATACATACAAAATAACCGTCAAAAGGGAATTGAGCGCCAATGGACTGAACTGTCAATTGTCAATTGATCTGGTAACTTTAGGGTCCCTAGTCTAGTGGTTTTTTTGGTTACCTTTTGACTGCCAACTCATAAAATCATATTCCACTAAGAGAGAGACAGAATCCGGTCACGTGGGTTTCGGGAATTAATGAAAGCCCTGTACAAGGCAAGTTATTTCAGGTAAAAAAGAGGAACTTTCATTTTATATGAGATCTTGTTGCAAACACCACCGGATTAAACATGTTATAAAAAAGTTCATACCTGTGTGCACTGTATTTTACGTTTTATTTTATCAATGCTCGATATGTTTTGTACATAGACATGCAAAGTTATAAGTTTTTTGTTTCTTTTAATAAAATATATCAGGCAGCTGGTGACTTCACAAGTATTTCTCTATGTTATGATCAATATTTCTTATGTATTCAGTTGTTTCTTTAGTGTGCTTATACTATGTTGTATTACATAGCTTATTTTCAGTTCTTATTATATGTACTTATATATTTAGTTATTACCACCATTAAAGTTCAGATGAATAATAGTTCTTTTAGAATTAGACAAAGTTAAGAGCCACCCACATACTGCTGTAGCTGGTGTTTCGCACTTAGTAAAACCAAAGTTAAAACCACGCAGCTTTATTTAACTGGTTTCCGCTGTGTGGAACATATAATTTTATCACTTTAACATTACAGTACACTATAATATCTTATAATTCAACAATGTTTTATGATATGCAGTAACTGTGTATCAAAATGTCACTTGTCCCACCAACACCAGACAAATTAAATAATGATAAAGTTGTCATCTAGAGTAAAATGATCCATTTGCGGTTTGGTAAGTGGCATCACAACAAAATGAATATTTAGCCGTTAGGCAAGGAAATAGTAAGGTTGATGTGTTTGAAGTGAGGCTTCTTATGCGGCATGCCTCAACGATTTGAGTTCGAAAATGCTGAAAAAATAATAAGGTTAATGTTTTTGAAGTGAGACTTCCCATGCCTCGATCATTTAAGCAGTAAATTGCCTAGCCAATGAAACAAAAATGATACGGCTTAGAGTATATTATCTCTTTGCCTATATATGAAACTCGTGATGTCATATCCCGTGTTAACTCGAGTAAGCCTGTGT